>JAOTJB010000002.1:37465695-37479329 GCA_027123815.1 Erythroxylum minutifolium
GTTGGTTTTTTAATCTATTATTGAAATTAATTAGAAAAACAAGAATTTGTTTAACATAATAATAAATTAATTGTTTTACTCAATTTGACATTTTATATTTATTTTGTTTGGTAAAAATATTACAATTTTATATATTATATTCACTAAATATTTTTAAATATATGTGTTTCAGACTTTATATTTCAATGAAATTTTATAATTTCATAAAATTAAAAATTTTAATTTTATTTAATATTTAGTCAATTTTACGACGAACACCTTTATTTGTTTAACTGTTAGTCCCGTTTTTTAAACATTGCCCAATACGACACTTTAGTCGAAAAAGATTTGTTAAAAATTTCACCAATAAATTAAACTTGACAACTTTTTAATTAATTATTTTAAGACTCTTTTTTCACTAAATCTTGATGATCGTGGAAAGTAATTGAAGATCAATGCAATGTTAAACGACCGATGTTTCTATCTTTGGCTCTAGTTCACCTCAAGATCAGAAAGAGATGTTGTTAATTAATAATAAGGTGTTTTGGTTCTAAGGGCGTCTTTAGTGTGTGTCTGTCGCAGAGTGACGTTTGCGCTTCGGTGGATAAGAAGGGGTTATGCAAGTAAGGGAGAAAAATTAGTACGCGGATTGAATATTATAATTGTCACTTGAACTAGAAATTAGTGAAAGCTCGAAGCATCTAATCAACTTTTGGCCGTAGCCGTACGCGTGTTTCGTCCCCAATGCAATCAAACCCTTCATGCATCTCCCAAGTTACGTACCTTGTTCACTGTCTTTGGTTTATTTTAAAAGTGTACAAGAACGTCGCACCGAATAGAGCTCAAAAATTCACTAGAAAACAATACGGTTCTGTTGTCCCCTGCGCTGGCGACGGTCGCTGCCGCTTGCTCAGCCACCATAATGGTAAAAAAGTGGATTAAGACTTGCATACTTGACCTGGACACTGAAGTGGATAAATCGAAGTTGTGCAACTTGTTGCTCTTCGATTTGCATCAATGAATGGCATTCGTTGCATCACTGAATGGCTATTCGGTGGATAAATCGAAGTTATGCAAATTATTAATTTCTCGGTTGTCCGACTGGATGTTCAGTCTTAGTGGCCTGGTCCAATTATCACTACATTTATTTCAAGTGACAACTGAATATTCAGTCCCAGTTACACTTGAGACGGAGTGTTAGGGTATCTCATATTGGCTAAATATGAAAATATTAAAGGGTTTATAAGTAATGAGGGTTAACTATTTAAATGACTAATTCTAATCATTTTGATAATGATTGACCCAAGCTCAATTCTTATTAGTAGACTCTACACTCTGCTCATATTAAAAATTCTAATAATCATAATAACTAGTATGTGCCTCTTATGTATATATTTGGTTATGTTTATGTTTTGGAAAACAAGATCTTTAAAACTAGAGGGTCTTTTTTAAAAGCCTTTTAAGATAATTTTACTACATTCACATGATCATAATTAACTCTAACCAAGAGGAGTGTTTTGAGGGAGAAGTTGATAAGGAAACTTATCAATCATGCATTGATAAATATGCAAAAATATATGATATTTGAGTTTAGTATTTTAGTTTTATGTGAAATTAAAATTTTATATTTAAATATTACGTAAGTAATTGATTTTCTTAATATATGATCATAATTTTTATAATAAATAGTTTTTCTGTATTCACAATATATAAACTTTGCATTGTGCTTATAAAGTGGAAGGGTAATTAACTCTAACCATGGAATCTCTTTCTATGTTGAATTATTGTGCAACTTATGTGAAAAGAATAGCATATGGTTAGATGTTGTGCTTAATCCTAATCAAATTAACACACTTATACGTAATCATACCACGCATCCCCACGACTACTGCAAACTTCCAATAAAATAATTCTGCCTAATTCCGTTTAATGTCTAAAATGAAATTATTTTAGGTATTAGATAATCTCTAAACTCATGTTTAATGTCCAAAACGATTTCAATTTAGACATTAAAGACTTATCTAAATTGCAGTGATCACTAAATTTAATAAAAGGGTACTCTTATCTTAATATGTTTTGGCAAAGTTTAAATCTCGACTGAAAAAAAGGAAAAGGTCTTTTTATGTAGGATTATAAAGTCAAACAACTAATAATTTGAAGATTTGTAGGCACTTGAGGAAATGGGTTCATTACACGGATAATACACGTGGTTGCGCTGCCCTGTTCATCAACGTGGACGTAGGAATAGCTCAGATGATGAATCCAGGAATGTTCCACCGTATTGCCCAAGCCATTGACCAGAAATGAAGAAGATGGCAAATTGGACCAGAGGGTTCTTTCCTCTGGAAAGAGTTGCTTTTTTGATAAGTGAAGAGAACCTTGGACTTTATGGAGGCTATGAAAGGGACCCCCCTTCACAAGCCGAATTCCAAAGGAGACTGTGCATTCTTTGACTAGGGGACCATTGCAAGCCAAGCCTTTGAAGGCCACGCTCAATGATTGGCCATACTTTCACAATTTGATTAAGAAAAAGGATAAGTCTTTTTTAATCTCATTTAATATCAGTTAATCCTGAACATTGATGTAGCCTTTTTTTTTTTTAATATACATAAGCTATCTTAGCTTTATTGGACTAATCCTAAACTCCTAAGACTCTACTCTTAGAGTTTTAAAAGAGGTAAATTTGAAATTTTAAGGTCCTTCAGATTCTTACGTAGCTTTTATATTTCTGCGCACAAGGGGTTGTCAAATACTAATTAATCGGCTGCTGATTAATCACTACTTCTTTAGTCAGCATCAGATTTCTATCAGTCTCAAATTTTTAGTAGGTCCATACTCCCACACTGTTATTGGAAGCGAGACGTTTTCAATTAATCCGATTCCGTCCAAATCAATCCAATAATGTCATTCATTTCTTAAAACTAAGGCTTTTGAAACCGAATCAGAAGTTAAACAAATACGGTAAAAGATTTAAGTTTAAACGGTGCAATTGTTATAAAATTGGGTCAACGTTAAATAAAATTCAAAAATTTTAAAAATAATTAAAAACTATTATAATCTTCGATATAAACTGTAACATCTTTTATAACTTAGACCAGCTTTGCCTTGTTCGAACAGGCCACCCATTATTCGGCAGGGTCTGTGTGTTGCGTAGAACCTCCGAATCCAGCTTCATAAATGTATGTCAAGGGCCCAGAGAAGTCTGATTGGCTGGAGAGCCGGCCCGTTTTAAAGTAGTCAAGGCCCAAATATCTGGAAATGGAAACATTGGGAAGAATAAAGAAATAAAATGATTATTTTTAAGTAGGATGATATGAAAAGGGCAAAAGAGGATTGGACCGGGGCAGTGCCTCGTGGGTGGCGAGCATGTGGGCCATCATGTGAGCCCACCATTTTAACGGACATGATTCAGACCACTGTAGAAGAGGTGGTCCCGACTCCCCTCCGCACACACACAGAGGTCAAAGCGGACCCCAATTGGTGGTGTTGTCGTGTTGATCTAATAATAATAATAATAATACTCCTCCCGCAATCGTTGGGATGAAGTTAAAGAAAAGGTATTTTCTTTTGTTAAATGGCAATCCCGGACCCGACCCAAATACGAGCGGGATTGCAATCCAGTTCATTGATGAACGGTTGGAGTCCGCGGCGCACGTGCGGTGATATAGTTGAATTTAAGGAACATGACCCACTTTCTTACATACAAGTTTTACTCTCTTCATGAATAAGAACATACGGTAACATGGGTACATGCTAATTTTGGAGACAAAACAAGGTGGTGACCTCCCAAATCACGTTCAATTGGGCGTTAGCTTATAGGTGTCATTATACCCCACATGGATAGGCAGGGTCACGTGAAGAGAGGGAGGAAGCAAAGTAGCAACAGAGGGTGGTGGTTTAGGATTAAACATATCATCTTATGTTATGTCATAAGAACACATGCATACATGCATTCTATACTATTATAAGTTAACTTACAAAAGCTGACAAAAGTGACAGACTGATCCAACCCATCCCACAAACGAATGAAATAAAATATCATCTTACCTTACCTGGGCCTGCCACTCAGGCAACGTATTAGCTTGGCACTTTGGTCAAACCCAAACCCTACTTTCGATGTTAGTCAACTTTACGGTACCCTTGGGCCTTGCTTAAGCTGCTTACACGACGACGCTTTTGTTGCCACCCGATCCCTTTTATTAAAAGCCTAAACACGTGGGACAAACCCGTTCACTTTAATGGTCTTATGGTAAATTTCGACTCTTAGAAGGTCAATTCCCCTACCTGCTTGTATTTAGCTCACCTTCCCCAACCCACCCCCTTCCTTCAGTATAATTGCTTGCGACTCCCTCACTAACCAGTCCGATAGCGAAAATAAAGGCCTAATCAAAATATAATTCGCTGTTTGTTTCTGGATCATATTTCCTGGGAGAGACCTCGTTCTACGGCGTGATCGCTGCTGTTGGAGTAAAAATGACGTCAGGGACGAGAATGCCGACGTGGAAGGAGCGAGAGAACAACAAGAGAAGAGAGAGGAGGAGGAGAGCGATCGCCGCGAAGATCTTTGCTGGGCTGAGAATGTACGGTAATTACAAGCTTCCCAAGCACTGTGACAATAATGAGGTCCTCAAAGCTCTCTGCAGCGAAGCTGGTTGGACCGTCGAAGAAGATGGCACCACATATAGAAAGGTAAAATCTAAACTCTAAATGTGCACTTTAGCTCTCTATTTGATGCAGACGATAAGTTGCGCCGGCAGTTTCAGATTATCGGTTTTAATTAGATCTGATATTTGATTGCTTCCTTCAAGTGATCGGAGCTGTGACTCAAATTTTTTTTGCTTCGTTTTGTTCACGATCTCTTAAGTTTTTTAGGGTGTGCTAACGCGCGCCGGTCCTATCAGCGTATGATAGCTTCTCGACTAACGCGTAATGGTGGACGGTCGAGCTTGCTTTTGCTACAATATACTTTTTTACTTTATTTTTTCAATGCACGGAACACGAGATCGAAAGATTCGGTCTGCGTCAATGTTTTGGTAGGAACATGGTGGACAGGGAACTCAGAGAGATTAGTAAAACCTCGCGACAGGTTTTGGACCAAAGTGTCCTTCCTCTGTGAACGTAATGACACGTCGATTATTCCGTTTAACGGAAGGGCATTGTCGTGATTCAACAGCCTTTGTCTTTTTAATGCAACTGATGTGTCGATGTTTGCATCTTTTCCCCTTCTTTCAGTTCTCACTCTGACGCCTCTTCTGGAGATTCCCCCTACTTTTCCTGCATTTTCTCGTGTACCGTCAATCTCCCTTAATTACTCTGAGGTCGTTTAGGACTTTTTTATGTTGGATTCTTGCATTAGCCCCCGTGATTCCCGGAAAATGCAGAGAAATTTGGAGGTGGGTCTAAAAGTAATTGCCCTGATCAGGGAGATGCTTTTTATGACTTTTATGATTTGCCTACTTAGTTTAATGGGGATTCGGTGGCAATTTGGAACTTGTTGTTTTACTAAGTTTTGGTAATGAAAGGATGAGAAAGACAATCCTTTTTCTTTTTCGTCTTTTGGGTTTTCAATGGGGCAAATTGTGGGCGGAGGGAGATATAGGATCCTTGGATGCCCTTTCTTTCGAAAGTATAGTTTAGGAATATAAATGAAGCGTGCTTAGGGTGGTTAGGGTGTCTTTGTGTGTTCGATTATTGTCGGAGAAACATGTGGGGAAAAATGGCGTGTCGTGGGGTGGAGTATATGGATAACGCCATCTTTTTAAATTAGTTTCTCGTTAACAAAGTCTTTGTCGGGTCGCGATTACTCTAATTCCCTACCATCTCTTCACCACTTGTTTTTTGAAGTCGTGGACACAGCCAAGCCTTAGTGGTTACGACTTAGGAAGTTTCATATTTATCGCTTGTTAAGGCAAGGCATTTTGGTAGCTTAGAGTAATAGAGTGTTAGTGTTAGTTATGTCCACGAGAGTTGGTGTGGTGTCCTTCTCGAACGTGTTATGAGATCTGGATAGTAGCCAACTATCACTGGTAGTTTGGCTGTGGTATTGGAATTGACACTTGGATATGGAATATCTTCTAATGTGAAAATTTCTCGCTGATCATTTATGATTCAACCAGAGGCTGAAAACCAATTTCTGCTGGAGACCAACCCTCTAAATAAAAATTGCGAAGAGATAAAAATGATGGTTGATACAGTTGATGCCCTTGGCATGTCACCAGTCAACGGTTTGTTTGGAAAGTGCATTGTATTAGCAAACCCCGATCCTCATTCCTCAAACCACTGCCCCCCTTTGGAATCAAATCGATTTTAAGAATCAGAGCTTGCCATTTCCACATTAAAAATATATTTGGAAGCTGTTACTAATAGTCTTTCCCAACTCAGTTTCCACTTCCTTGGCCACTTAATCTGGCACAACTGGTACAAACTGAAAATATAAGATGTTAAGTTTGACCATCTTCGTGCAAGGGAACATATGTATGCAGAATGGCTGGAGATTATTTTTTACTTGCTACTTTTACTTGTATGTTTATTTTTCTTGTAGGTGTGATTTAGCATGTGAAGACATTTGATAGTAGCAGAAGAATGACTAGTGAACCTCCCTTCACATACGGAAGATACTACTTGTTTCTTAAACGCATTGAAGAGTTAATATTGAATAAAACGTCCATCCTTAAAGAATGGAAAATCTTCGATTAATAGGTATAGTGGCTGCCTTCATTCTAAAACATGCCCTTTGATCCTTTGATGTGCGCAGGATCATGACTAGAATTGGTGGGCTGAGCTTACTTAGAGTTTTTTATTTTCTTAGAACAACACTATCTCCTAAATTTTAAGGTGGTTCGAATCTTTCAAGAGAAATTGAAGGTTTTGCTATGTTAGTGTAGATGAATTTGAACTTGTGAAATTGAGGGGCTATGAAGTCCTATTCAAGTGAGTGCAGGATATAATGGTATCTTTTCATGTTATCTAGCTACCATGATATGACCCAAAAATTTTGTTTGACGTTTCACTTCTGTAACTTGTTTGCATTTCTATAGGGTTGCAAGCCTGTAGAACGTATGGACATTGTGGGAGGGTCTACTTCAGCTAGTCCATGTTCATCCTATCAACCTAGTCCATGTGCGTCCTATAATCCAAGTCCTGCCTCATCTTCTTTCCCCAGTCCTGTGGCATCTCGTTATGCTGCCAATGCTGGTTGCAATGCCGATCCCAATTCCCTTATACCTTGGCTGAAAACCCTCTCATCTAGTTCATCTTCAGCCTCATCTAAGAACCCTCACCATCTTTACATTCATACTGGCTCCATAAGTGCTCCAGTCACCCCTCCCTTAAGCTCCCCAACTGCCCGAACCCCACGCACTAAAAATGATTGGGATGACCCAGGTGCTGGCCCTTCGTGGTTAGGACAGAACCATACTTTCTTGCCTTTGTCAATGCCCTCCTCTACTCCACCAAGTCCTGGCCGTCAGGTCCTGCCAGATTCAGGATGGTTCACTGGCATCGAGATCCCTCAAAGTGGACCATCTTCACCCACATTTAGCCTAGTATCACGAAACCCATTTGGCTTTAGAGAGGAGGCATTATCAGGTGCAGGGTCACGCATGTGGACTCCAGGGCAAAGTGGGATGTGCTCTCCGGCAGTTCCCTCAGGTATTGATCAGAATGCTGATGTTCCGATGGCAGATAGTATTGCAGCTGAGTTTGCATTTGGAAGCAATGCAACAGGCTTGGTAAAACCGTGGGAAGGAGAAAGAATACACGAAGAATGCGTAGCGGATGATCTTGAGCTCACACTTGGGAACTCAAAGACCAGGTAAATTGGTATGGATCTATATTGGTCGAACCGTTAGCAAGGTCTTCCAATATCTTTATTTGTCTTTATTGAAGTTGCAATGGTTTACATTTTTTGCACAGGTAAAGAGGACTAATAGAAGAGATGCTTGGAGAGAGTCATTCATGGACCTGTTCATATGGCTTCTTCTTCCCTTAATGCCTTCGTGTGAATGACTGCCTGTTCTACATGTTTTGGTTGGCAACGTAGCTGAGTTAGAAGTACAGTGAGTAGGACAACCTGTTTATTCTTTTTACCTTTAGTTTCGACAAAGAATCTCAAATTGGATTACATATATTTCTTGGTGGTGACTTTGCCCCTTCAATTCAATCAATTTGCTTGCTCTTTTCATTTAATTTTTTCCTTACAGGAGTTTCATTTATAGCCTTGATATTCTGTATGATGTTGGCTTTGTGGTTGAATAGCCTTTGGATTTCAAGAGCATTACTTCCCTGTGTGTATCCTTACTGTTATCTTCAGTTTGAGACACATTACTGTTCCTCCGATGTGTTATCGTTGCATTTGAATACAAATGGTCCTTTAAAGTTTTTTGCCGCAACTATCCCAAGATTGAACAGATGAGCAAGCTGAAGGCACGTAGGTAAAATTTGATCAACTTTGACTTTGAGATGTAGCAAAGGAAAAAATTGAAACATTGTTGTCCTGAAAAATATCATGGGCTTTTGGCGCATGGAGAAAAGAGTCCAATATTTTGACTGAGATTCAATATTGTAATAATTGTATTTCGGAAAGTTACAAGTTTGGATTGGTTACTATGGCATTAGCCTGTTTATCCAGTGAAAAGAGTAAAGAGATCATAAGTATCTGAGAAACAAGTTGAAGCCTCTGAGTAATCAGAGGAATTTGTTGAAACAACGGACCAGTCAATAGTTGCTGCCTGATGTACCCGCAATATGAATAAAGTAGGTTAGGGTTCTGATTTAGATGTTATTCTCATGTAGTAACAAATATTTCAAGAAAGTCAACACAAGCTAAGTGTAAATGTTTCTAACTATACTCTTACTGAGGGTATTTGAAGGGTACAAGGCACAAGCCAACTTTTTTCTTTTCTCGTATTTTACTTGCGATCTTAGTTCATCATTTCTTCAACGATACTACTTGCTTGGAGCAGATGAAGAGACATCAGCAGACATTAGGATTTTGGTTGAACAACTTTTTCCTGTTCAGAATCACTAAACAGGGCAAAGATGGATTCAAAAGCATGCTCAGTCAATTGCGAAAATGATGGTGTAATCATGCTTTACCAAGCACTAGGCTACATTTTTTGACTTAAATAATGACAAGCTGGATAAATTGAATTCCCGAAGCATCATTAAGATAGATAATGGCCCCAGCTGGTCTCCAGTGGAGGTGTCATTACATTTTAAGCAATCTCCTACTTTGCCTTTAGGGGGATATCTTTTTTTGATCAGTGAATGTCTGATGAGGATAATCCTATCAGCTCTTACGCGAAAGACTAGTAAAGAGGAGGGGAGAGATTTGTGTAATTGCCTTGTATCGCTAAATGAATAAATATTTAACTTAATGCCTTTGGAAAGTTTCACCTATGTGCAGGTCTGGAAAGAGCATTATACACATCCAAATAGGTTTATCTGTGCATTTATGTACATGAATTGAGATCATTTTTGAACTACTTGAGGCTTCCTTTTCAGCCTCTCCTTAGACCACCAGCGGAACAAGCTGTACACAACATCAACGACTTCATATGGGTAAAGAATATGTTGAAGAATCGCTATCTGTAAAAACACACATCGGAGGATGCTTCTAGTTTGATGCAACACATTTAGGATTCCAACCAATCACATCTCTAGCTTCTGATAGACGTTTGAGAGAGCATGATAAAGAATTGCAGCAGCAGGAGGCTTCGGCAGTGTGCCAAGGAGTATATCGGATGCGGTTATTGATTGGCTACCATAGAACCTGCAATTCTCTTGTGATCGAGTGGCCACAACACTCCCTTCAAGTGAACAGCCAACAAATGCTCCTGCACATTTAATTATCAACAAGTAAGCAGATTTAGGAACATCATCATGTAAATGGAAAAATCATAGGAGAAGTTTTAGTCTTTAGGTGTCATAAATCTTAGTTTCACTTGAGGAAAATATCAAATATGATAACATTTTAGGAAACCAATGTGATGATAGACATTCGAATCTTTATTTAAGTTTTCTATCATTATATCATTTGCAACAAATAACAATTCCCAATGAGTAAAGCCATACCTTTACTGCAACTGTATGTATAGCAAGCAGCAAAGCCACCATCACCAGCTCGTAGATCAGCTTCAGCTGCCCTTCCGATAATGCCAACAGCAGCACTCAAACCAGCCCCAAATGAAAGGTGTGCATTGCCACCAAAGGTTTTCACAGCATCTTTTGTCCTCAGCACTATTATGAAATCTGTCAATTCACCCCCAGCCTGCACAAAATTCAACCATTGACAGGATAGCACATAAGAAAGAGTGAGAAGAAAGAGGAAAAAGAGATGCCAAAGATTCCACGTTAGGAGCATGTAAGTTCCACATCTCTCAAGTGAAGAATATGCGTATATCCAGAGTCATATAATAATTTGGAACAAGAACATCATTTGAACAGGATCATACAAATGCAACTCCTACAAATACTGAAGAATAGGGAAATTTTGGAGACAAATGTATGTTGTATAAAACTACATGCAGGGTCGGGAAATGAAATATATAGGAATATTATTATATACAGATATCACAAATATAAAAATTTGATATCATAAGACCTAGATATGGTTATTATAGAAAAGCAATCACCTGAGCTCCCCATCCCATACCAAATGTAGAAATGGCTGACGGTGGAGACCACGAGCCGTCTTCTCTTCGAGCAATCACAAGCCCTGTTCCAATATTATATGTGACAACTGCCCCAACTTTTACAACAGTAATTATCGCAAGACCTTTAGCTTGTCTCAATATGGCATCTGGGATTGGCTTTTCAGGTTTTATGGCCCCTACCTGACAATATAAATGAAAGAGCTAACCTTGAAACAAAGGTGCATGGGTAGGAAAACTCAAGTCAATAGCCTATCTGTTTATTTAACTGCATGTAATTTCTCATTCACCAACTATTGTTAACAAAGAACACAGAGAAATCATAGCTCTTACCTTATTATAACCACGAATGGTATTTGTTGCTTTATAAATTTCATATTCCATACTGCGCCCCCAAGGAAAATTAAGCCAGGACCTCAAAGTACTAAGGTCTGTAAGGTCTTGAGCTGGCAACTGGGCAGCATTGCTTACTTGGTCCATCAAATATGGCTGAACAGACTCCAGCCGCACACAACATACATCACATACTCGTTGAGGATCTGAAACACGAAATTTCACAGGCATCAAGCTCCTTCCTTTTGAGCACTCGCTACAAAATATTCCTCCACAAAACCTGCAGTGATGCCTGGAACACATGATGGGATGAAAACGAACACTACACAGCATACAAGAAGAGGCAGCACTGTCAGCCAGCCATTTTGGTGGTTCTGCTTCAAGAATTTCCCTCACATTACCAAAATTGGCCTCTGAAAGAGTGTGGGCCATCTCCTGCCAAGCTTGCTCTAGTAGAGGACTTGATAACCATGAAAATTTACACGCATGGACATTTCCTGAAGTTATCGATTTAACCTTTCCGCGAGCTGCAAGTAGCATTTCAACAATCACATCCCACATTGTAAACTCCTTCTCTTCCGCAAGGAACTGATTCCATCCCAAATCACCTTCAGGAAAATAACCACCATTGGAGTGAAAACCTCTTGTCCACTCTATATGATCATTTTCCAACATAGGGGGAACAGAAACAGGTATCCAAATCCCAGTTTCTTCAGGGAGCGGTGATTCATAGAAGAAGTATTTCCCCTTCTTTTGTTGGCCAGTTTCGGTTTTTCTCATGACATGATTCTCTTCCCCAGTTGTTTGAGGTAATTCACTTTCATATTCTTTAGATGGTGACATTGTCTGGCTCCCATGTTCAATAGCTAATACAGTTTCACGGTACTCTCCTTGTTTTGAAACCTCTCCAACTCCCTGTCCAGAAAGAAATAAAAACTGTGAATAAGAAGTTGAATTTTTTTTCTTTTTTTATATAAACAGAGGAATTTCTTTTGGGAAATAAGCAGTTTCTTCCCAAAGAGGATTGGCAAACCACAAACAACCCTGGGAAAATAATCAGGGCAACAAGGCAATCATATTCAGCAACATCTGTATCCCCAATCTCCTGGAAACTAAAATCAAGAATCTTAATACAATGCCAAGCATGGACAACGTGATCAATGAGGGTTTTCAATACGATATAAAGTATTTCATTTCATTTTATTTTTTAGCTTCTTACAGAAAATGGAATGATTAAAATGCACTTAGTCCTAATTCATATATCAATCAAACTCAAGTCCTGCACGGACAAGCAACCCACTAAAAGAAAGAAACCATTTTTTCCTCACAATCCAAAGTGAAGTTGGACAAGCTAAAAGTTACAAAACCAAAGTGCAAAAAGGAACACAAAATTTCCGGAGAATACGCACCGAGCCTTCAAATTCCCAGAATCATAAAAATAACAACACAAAGTTACCAAAGAAACAGGCTGCCAATACAATTCAATGGAAAGCTACTAGATTCAAAGAAATAACCTCACCCGATAAAAACTTGCAGCGTCGGGATCCTCAATAGCGAAATCAGAAACCCTAGACCCCAAATTTTCCATACCTTGATGGGTTATCGTATGCACAACTCTGTCCTCCATGCTCACAAAATCGAAGATGTATCACAAATCCATATAAGAGTATATGTATACAAACGTCTTTTCTGGAACTAATTTGATTAATAGAACGCAAGAAGTTTAATTTGCTGTTGAACTCTTATGGTCAACGTACAAAAACTTCTCAATGTACACACACTCACACACAAACATACCCAATAATCCATATCCAGCAAACCCAAAAGAAAATAACGAACACCTACCTGTGAAGACCGTGCTGCGTGAGTGAGGTGAGTGGTTTGCGTGAGTGAGCTGCGTGTTGCGTGAGTGAGCTACGTGAGGTGAGCGTCAATGAGTCCATGAGGTGAGTAAGCTGAGATCTGCGTGAACATAGAGGGGTGGGTTGTCTGCGTGAAAATAAAGAAGGGTATGGGTTGTCTAAAATGGAAGGAAAATTATTCCCGCCTGCGTCGAATACGTAAAGACAAGGGAGGGTTGTCTTTCCCTATTCCTTAATTTAAAGAATACGTATTCCAGCACAATCTTATTCCTTGAATCAAAAATCAAACCAAACAACAAAATATATAACAGGTAAGAATAGGAAGGTAATAGCATTTCTATTACCCTCAACCAAACGTACCGTAAATTTTACGCCTGAACCTGAATATGATTAGGAATGTCAACCTGTGGTCTGGCCCATTGCCTGACGAACTGGGATAGGCGCCAGGCCACAGGTGAACAGGCTAATCTAGCTTATCTTATAATTTTTTAAATGTCAAAAACCACGTCATTTTTAAAGTAACTATTGAGCTCGGTCCAACCTCGGTCTGTGGCTCAGTCGAGCTGATCACTTTTAGCTTGTGGCCTGATCAATTCGGGTTAAAATTGAGCCAGGTCAAAATTGACATTCGTAAATATGATCAGATTTAGGTGACCCCATTCAAACCCGATTTAATTAAATATGTATTTTTAAAATTTTAAAAATTAAAAGCATTTTACTTGAAAAATTCGTGCTTTAGAATAACAGAATAATCCAAATTCAACTCAACCCGAAACTTAATTCAAAGGTTCGAGCTTGATTCAAAGGG
>JAOTJB010000002.1:37564131-37575240 GCA_027123815.1 Erythroxylum minutifolium
AGATATAAACTAATGATCATGTGATTCATGGTTGGTACGACTTAGTAAAGCCATTCGATTAATTTAGTGATGCTTTGAAACTTTTCATCCGTCAATGTTCAAGCTCCACGTGATTCTTTAGTTCATGTAAGACGTTATTTTGTAACAAATCGCGCACCTTTTCTTGTATGTTAATATCCCTTTTGCTTGTCCAAGACGTGGCTTACATCGTCTGACTTCCTCAAAGTTTCTGGAAGAAAAGAATGTTAAAATGGTTTATAAATATACACTAAAATTCTTCTTTTAAGGTATCTTTTGAGGTATAATTAGGCCTAAAATTTGTTATAATATTAGAGTCTAAACTTGTTTCAATAATTTAAGACAATATCTGGCCTGTTATAGCCCTCTACTTAATATGTCCATTAAATATTCAGCCCTGCTATGAGCTAAAAGGATTGTGCTAAGAATCTGACATTAAGCAAGTAAAGAATGTTAAAATAATTTATAAATATATATGACAAACCTCATTTTTTTTATGTGCATTTAAGCTCAAAATTTATCATTTTTAGTCCGGAAATACTATTTCAGTTGTCTGCCCAAAATCCAGTTTTGTTGAAATACTATGCAATAGAAAGTGGTAGCTTTGTTGAAATATTTTTTAGAAGCAGCCTCTCTAGTAATTAGAGGTAAAGTTATGTAATTTTTCTGATTCTGTGCATCAACAAGATTTATATTGAGTCTTGTTATCGGAAAAAGTAGTAGCTTTGGAGTTTACGGACTGATTTTTCAAGAGAAAAGAACCCTCGTGGTAATGTCCACAGTCAGAAGTCCCAAGCTGATCTGAACCCAAAAGCCAGAATGGACGACGAATATGACCGCTATCAGTAGGCTTCTATTTATTAACTTGCAGTCACAATCTGCTTAGAACAGACCATACTTTCTGGAGGCCTTGATGATATCCAAGTTTTTGTGACATCATAGAAATAATCAGCTCATTATCTAAAACAGACCGTACCTGTTCGAGGCTTTGATGGTATTAAGTTTTAATTGATATTATAAAAATAATCAGCTAATTATCTAGAACAGACCGTACGTGCTCGAGGACTTGATGATATCGAAGTTCTGCATAACGAGGTCAATTAGGGAATACATCCATGGGGTTTATAACCTATGTAACTCCATATAAGAGCACCTCTTGTTCCTGATTTAATAGCTAAAGTTAATAAGCGTGCATGAACATCCAAGGGAAACAATGTTAATAAAGGATGCCCATCATTTATCAACTATTAAGACAGGTCAGAAGATAGGATATGAAATCCAATGTCCAGTATGTCTTAAAGCAATTTATGGGGCTCCAGGAACTAAATATAACACTGTATTGTCGCTTTTCCTTGTTAGATGTAAAATCTTAAAAGCGTTTTTGTAACAGATCAGTCCAGTATACATTGAAGGATGTTATCACCAACAAAAAGAGCTAAAAGAATTAAAGAATTGAAGAAACTTAAAGTTAGGGTGCCTTAACCAGCAGATTTGTTCATATAAACAGATTAGTATTTAGTAGTATAACATTCGATCTTCACTTGTATCACATCCGCCAGCATCAACTTTGTTCTGGGACACCATTAGTATTGAAACTAGCAGGCGCGTCCCTTGGCCTTGTTCTTGGAATAACAAGTGGTGTGCAACAGATGAGTATAAACAGAAACTCCATCATAAACAACATAATGCTGGTCCAGACAAATATGGTTTTCCTCCAACACCATATAATCCTGCTGAAGAAAGGAAGTTCAGACTGAAGTACGAGAGATGCTTCATATATTTCAGGGATCCCAGCACCAGGAAGGAATTCAGCTCTTTGTTCAATTACCACCTTCAAACAGGAAGTTGGAACAACTCCTTCCGTAAAACCTTTTATCTTCAATTCCAGAGTCTGGGATTCTGACATGTAGCCAGCAACAAGGGGTGCAATCTTTAGGAAAGTTAAAAGTATTCGGATAGGCTGACTTTGGAACTTTAGCATGCATGGCTGGCTTTTGCTGGCAAGGGTTTTACCATTGGCAGACAGGAACTCCACCCGGACCTTCAAATTGTAAAAAACTCAAGAGTAAAACAACCATTCTTCAAACATATACACGAACAGTAAAGAGTAAAGTACAAAATTGGAAATTTTATTATACAGGAACCACGATTTATGTAACTAAGACCATGTAACAAGGGAGAGAGTACATAAGTCATGGTTAAACAGTTAATACCCCTATCTCTATCCATCAACTTATAAAAACCAATATATTAAGACAGAGAACTTGATACATTCAGTATGTGGCATGGGTGCAAAGATGGGTATGTAAATTGATGTGTGGTTTGGGTCAACTGATTCACTATCATGGGTCATGGTATAATTAAAGATGAAATTCAAAGCACATACAACAGGTTGGAGAAACATCCCAAGAGATATCCATGATTTATTTAAATAACAAAATATACAAACATTTGGGATTAATATTTCACCCGTGTCTACTCTGATCTGAGACCTCTCCAAAATATGATCAAGTTATCTCAATACTCTGGCTGTAGTTTCTCAAATCTTGATACGTCTCTCTCCAAGAATAAAAATCTATTATGCATAGCTTTTGAGAATTGGAACAGGGGACCAGAAGAACATTAGATGGGGGAATATAGAAACTCCTACAGTCTTACTAAACGTCTTTGATGTATGGTTTTCCAGACTACAGTAAAAACTCCATACGTACCTTTCCATCCACATATCTCGTGGAGTGCCAGAAAATTTCACTTATCAAATATCACAACAATGGTAATCTACTTCACTGTTCAAAGCCCTTTCTAATTTAATTGGAATAAGAAAAAGGCCTTAATGTCAGGCAGTATTTCTGCTACATCTGAACTGCAGCAATTGTCGATCAAATTTTAATAGTAGAAGCTCTCTACCCATCAACATGATCACATTTACCCTCTTTCCCTCTCCCTCCCCTCGAGCCAACTCCGACAAAATAACCAAAATTGTAGAATATCAAGTACTGCACCGGAATAGGTTTAACCAGAAAAGAGTAATACATGTTAAAAAATATTGAAAAACAGATTTCAAGGGAAAAGTTTAACATGACATCCAAAACATTCCGTGTTTAAAGAACCAAACGAGTACCTGAAACATCCCCAGATTTCGGTTATATTCTGATTCAGGCAATGTCAATGAAACATCAACTTGTAACTTGTGATTAGCTGGTATAGCCCGTGGTCCCAACTTCGTGATATCTCCATCGTTGTCCTTACCATTCACACCACAGTCAAGACTACCACGAGACGATATGGGCACATATGTAACTGGACTGTTCTTTGTATAATCAAAGTTCAAACCTTGCCTTATTTGCATTGGTTCCTCCACCAAATACCTCATAAAAAACCCACTGGTCACAACTGACAAAACCAGCAACCCAAACAAAATGGTACAAACATAAATGGACCACAAAAATCCCCACCCGAATGTCAAGAAAAACTTCCAAATTGTTTTCTGATCCTTTAACCAATCATTTAAAAAGGGGCCGAGCATCCTACCAATTAAACTGCTCAAAGACACCAACTTCCCCAGACAAAGTTGTCTAACACGCCTTGCAACTCCAAATGGATCAACAACCAACATGTAAGAATGATACAACACCCAAACTGGAAAGCTGACAAAAGTAAACAACAAATTTAGTTGAAACCCAATTGCCTTGAACACCAAACCAACAATAGACACAAGCAAATTCGACGAACTAGAGTCGACATCTTCAGCCCCTGAATCGGTCGGACCATCAACTAGGTCACCATTCGATACGGTCAAAATTGATCCCTGTGTCTTCGCATCCTCCTCCTCAATTACACCGCTCACAGTCCCAAACGACTTAACAACGTCCTGACTCGTCCGTGCAGATTCGGAACTCTCCAAATTCTTCCCATTTTCCTTCAAAGCGCGATCAATTTTGTATCTCCTTTCTCTAATATCCGTTTTTGGGTCATTGACTTGGGTAACGCTCGAACTTTCAGAGGAGGAACCAGGAGTGGAGTCCTCGGACTCGGCGTTGGGGAATCTGCTCCGGGATATTGATCGACGACGGATCGTGGACACCGAGGAGGAAACATCCGGAAAAGGAAGTTCGACGGTGCAAGTGCAGTCGGAGGTGCAATGATCGTATTGGTCGGTCTCGGAGCAATCATGAAACGGGAAGTCGTCGAGCGCGTCATGGAAAGAAAGGTCGTCTTCGTCCATGCAAAGAGATAGATATGATTGGGACAGAGGGATTCTTTGTTTCTTCGCAAGTCGCAGCAGAGTTTGAATGCCACGTCGCAAGTTGCTGTCTTAACCACATTCGCTCTCCGTCCCCTTCAAGTTCAACACAACACCTTGTTAATGCGGGTAAGTCATACGCAACCTTAATGTCTGTAAACAGTAAACTGTCAAATCAATTGATAAACCTGAGCCTAGAAATTGCAATAATGCTATTACAGAAGATATTAACTATGTGTTGCTAGTAAAAATAAAAATAAGAATTATTATGTATAACCTTTTACATTATTGTATTTGTGCTATAAATATCAAAATAGACCTGTAATTTACATCAAACACATATCTTCATTAGTATGATATCCAACCTATAGACTCACATTCCTCGATCAATTTTTTCATGGCTCCCAATAATTCATCTCAAGTATCAATCAATTGATCCTAACTCTTAATGTTAAACATAACTCCTTTAATTATCCTACCCTTAACCTCAAGTTGGACAAAGAAAATTACTGTCTTTGGACTCTCACAATTCTTTCTACTTTAGAAGTTTATGACTTGGGATGATATTGTAATGTCAAATAATACTGCACCAACTCCTCAAATTGTTGACGCAGATAGAAATCTGGAAGCGTCAAGACAAGCAAATCCTTTTATAAATTTAATTGCTCATCAAAAAATAGTGTCTTATTCGTATAAGTTGTGCTTCAATGACTCACGTTAAGCCTGTTTAATGCTAGAATGCACCTTCGAAGGCTCATACTATGCATCTAAGTATGCAACTTGCAAGCATCCAATAAGGGAGATCTTTATTTTCAATTATGTTGATAAGAAATATTTTATAACTAATTGGTTGGCAACCTTAAATGAACCTATACTTGAATTTGATTTGGTACATAATATACTTTTTGGACATGATCCCAAATTTGGCTTTTTAGTCACTTCATTTTGTTTTCTTGTTGAGACACCTAGAGTGGACACTTTATTTGTAGTTCTTTTCAAAGAAGAGGCTTCAACAGGCTCCACTTCACTCTGCTTATACTGCTTGACGTACCCACTCACAGTTGAAGAAAAGAACTCAATCCTACAAAGGTGGGAATTCTTGTAGCCGAGGACGTCGTGATAGTTCGCAAACTGGTCAAGGTTAAAGAACCTCTGGTAGTCAAGGTTTACACTCTAACAATAATTTAAATTCTAATAATGGCTAATCAAAGGGGATATTTCAAATTTACCCTAAAGTTGGACACGAAGCCTTAGACTGCTACAATCGCTTCAACCATAGCTATACTAGAGATAAAGTAGCTCCCCTTCCTCTAACGACTATGGTTGCCACCACCTGTGCTTCTCCTCCAGATTCTAACTGATATTTTGATTCTAAAGCAACAAAAAACTTAAATGCTGATCTTAGCAATCATATTGTTCATAGTGACTGTAATGGTTGAAACAGTTACTACCTACTCTTTTAGGTATTTTGCAAAGGCTAGAAGGAAGGTTAGGGAAGGGGAAAGGATGCAGAGATTTAGAAAGGAAGAAGAAGATATAGAAAGGAAGAGAGAAGCAGAGAAGAGAATAAGAAAGAGATGGAGGAAGAGGGCGTATAACCGAGATGCCCTTTTTCTATTCCTTTTCATGGCATTTATAGCTAATACGTAACAGAATTCTGTTGGTTAGTTTCAATTACAAGAAGCAAATGGCCTATTTATACAATCAATTCATTATAAAATCTTTGTATTTAGCTGTCATAACAAACTTCCTTGGGTTCCTTTGGGCCAGCTGTTTTCTATGGGCTAGTATTCAAGTCAGATATTGGATCATCACTCCCATGCTCCAAAAGAGCCTTGTCCTCAAGGCGAAAGTCAGGAAAGTCAGCTTTGAAATTATGTAGTGTTTCCTAAGTAGCATCTGTATATGATTGCCCTTGTCACTGGACCAAAATCTGAGCAGCAGGAACTCCTTGGATGAGAATTTATCGATGGCTAAGGATGGTTTATGGTGAAGTATAGGTCTAGAATCAAGGGATGCGGGTGGGAGGTGAGCTTCAGCTGATGGGAGTTTTCCATGGAAGGATTTCAAAAGTGAAACGTGGAAGACATAACGAATTTTGGAAGAGGGTGGGAGGTTCAACCTATAAGCTATAGGTCCAATTCTCTCAGCAATTTGGAAGGGTCTAAAGTAGCATTTGGATAGTTTTGGGGAGGCTCTTGTTCAGACAGAAGTTTGGGAGTAAGGTTATAGTTTAAGAAGTACCCAGTCACCTGTTTGAAAGTGTTTCTCAATGTGACGACTGTCTACCTTTTGCTTCATCCTATTTCTGGCTCTGTCTAGGTTAAATTTAAGGGATTGGAGAATGGACTGGCGGTTGGAAAGAATTTCATCAAGGGTGGCTACAGGTGTGGTTCTAGGAATGTACTCAAGGAGGAAAGGGTGTGGGCGGCCATAAACAGCTTCAAAAGGAGTCATCTAAATTGAGGAGTGCTAAGCAGTGTTGTAGTGGATTTCAGCAAGGGCAAGGAACTTACTCCATTTTTGGGGAGACTCAGCAACGAAGCATCTTAAGTAATCCTCCATGCAACAGTTCAACACCTCGGTTTGGCCATCACTTTGACGGTGATAGGCACTATTATAAAAACGGAGGTTCCTTGTAAACGAAAGAGTTCCTTTCAAAAGGAGTTAATAAAAAGTGGATCACGATCAGAGACAATATCTAAGGGAATGCCATGAAAACGAACTACATCTATAAAGAAGACTTCATCAACTGTCTAAGCAGTGTAGTTTGGAGGTAAAGCAAAGAAGTGAGCAGTTTTAGATAACCTGTCAATCACCACTAGAATAGTTATTTTGTTATGAGATAGTGGTAAATGCGTTATGAAATCCATAAAGATGGATTCCCAGATGGCTTTAGGCACTTCCAAAGGTTGTAAGAGTCCTTGAGGAGGTGTGGTGAGGTTTTACAGATTGGCAAGTGAGGCATTTGGAAACAAAGTCCTTGACTACTTACCTCATAGTTGGCCTATAAAATGTGGAGCTGAGACGAGCTAGAGTTCGTTGAACACTCGAATGACCTCCTTTATGTAGAACCATACCATCTTTAATGGTGAAGTCAGGGTGGACACTTTGAACTGCTTTGAAGAGGTTATGGGTCTATAGTAATTCACGGATTGTGTCTAGTAATGTAGCAACAGGTTTGGAAATAAGATTGAAAGAATTGCAAGAGGCTTCATAGAGCCTAGACAAGGCATTAGCAGGACCATTGTGAGAACCAGGTCATATTTGATGTCGAAGTCATACCCAATGAGATTTGAAAACCACTTTTGTTGTTCGAGAGTGTGTATGGTTTAATCCAATAGAGTGCGAAGAGGTTGGTGATCTATTTCAACAGTGAAATGAGTCCCAAGAAGATATTGGTGCCACTTCTTAATAGCCTTAGTGAAAGCATAAAGTTCATAAACATAAGCAGAGGACTTTAATAGATGAGATGGTAACTGGTTGCTGAAATAAGCAATGGGATGTGAGGCTTGAAGGAGGACAGCTATCACACAAGAGCCAGAAGCATCAATTTGGATGGTGAATAGCTTGGAGAAATCCGGTAATGCTAAGACAAGGGTTGTGGATAAAGACTCCTTGAGAGTGAGGAAGGCATTATATGCCTCTGGTGTCCACTGAAAAGCATCCTTACGAAACAATTTAGTAAGAGGCAAAGATAATTGAGCATAGTTACAGACAAAGCCTGGTAAAAACCCACAATTCATAGGAAAGAACGAAGTTGCTTTACTGAAGAAGGACGAGGCCAATTTTTGATGTCCTGTATCTTGGAGTCATCAACAACTACTCTTTGTCCCGAAATGATATGACTTAATTAAGGAAGTGAAACTTAGCCAAATTCACATTTAGCCAACTTAGCATAAAACTGATTAGATGCAAATAAGGAAAGGACAACTTCCAAATGCTCTAAATGAGAAGACCAGTCAGCACTATAGATTAAAATGTCGTAAAAAAACACAAGCACAAATCGACGAAGTACCTCTTGAAACATATTGTTCATTTCGGATTGAAATGTTTCCGATGCATATGAAAAGCCAAATGACATTACCAAAAATTCATAGTGACCGTCAAGTGTGTGAAATGCTGTCTTCGGGATATCAGGAGCATAGAAACGTATTTGGTGGTATCCTAAATGGAGATCTATCTTAGAGAAAACTTGAGTGTCGTATAATTCATCAAAGATTTCGTTGATGGTCAGAATTGGGAAGTGATCTTTGACGGTGATAATGTTGAGAGCACTGTAATTGACACAAAGGTGCCACAAACCATCTTTCTTTTTGACTGGTACGATTGGGGAAGAAAATGGGCTAGTATTCGGTTGTTTCACCCCATCTCTTAGCATATCTCTTATTTGCTTCTCAATCTCGCCTTTTTGAAAATGGGGATAGCGATAGGGTTTCACATTCACAGTAAGGAAGGTAGTAAGGGAATGTGATGGTCAGTGGAGCGTGGAGGGGGAAGGGCATGAGGGGTGAAGAAGAGATGGGAGTATTTGAGAAAGAGAGTTTTCAGATCAAGGTCAAAGTTAGGATCAATGGTAGTGGGGAAGGAGAAGATAGTTTATGTAAGATCTGATGGGTTTGGGTCAGGTGAGGGATTCAGGTCAAGGTGAAAATGGCAGTAGGTAGCAACTGAGTTAGTTTGTTCTACTCATTTGAGTTAGGCCAAGTAAAGAGAGATTGGGCTTTAATCAGTGAGGCCTTGTATTTGAACTTGATGGTCCTCGTGAAAAAAACTCATCCATAGTATACGATAATTGGTTAAAATAAAGCCCAAAGTGGCTAGCTATTGAACACTTAAAACTACATCAGCTCCAAAAATTGGGATAAGGTAAAGATCAACAGGAAAGGTGTTATCACCAATGGTAAGGCCCAATTTTCTACATTGTCAAACACAAGATAAGGAGGCATCATCACCCATAGTAACATTAAGGAGAGGGGATGATTCAATAGGTAGGTCCACATGATTAGCAAGTTTGGTTTGGATGAAGTTATGGGTAAACCCACCATCAATGAGGATAGTAACGAGCTAACCCGAGATGGATCCATTAACCCGAAATGTCCTTAGAACAAAATGACCCTAAAGGGAATGAAGGGAAATTTGAGGGGGACAACCTGGGTTGGATTCAAGTAGGGTAAAGGCTTGTAAGTCAGGTCCAAGTTTAAACGGGTAAGCTGGTATTGGGTCATTTATTAGGTCAGCATCTTCGTCTACCACAAGAAAGAGAAATTATGTTGGTTTGCACTTATGGCCAATGTGAAACTTCTCTTCGCAATTGAAACAAAAGCCTTGCGTATGACGCTCTGCCATTTCGATCAGCATTAAACGAAGGATGGGAAGGTGGCAAGGAAATTTGTTCTGAGAGGAGGGCAAGGTAGGTAAAGGTAAGGGAGTAAGGGAGGGTGGTGTCATTGGTAAAGTGAAGGGGGGTAGGGATAGGACGAAAGGAAGAATTGAGAGAGGAGGAAAATTTGTCTTCCAATAGTTTGGCCATACCCATTACCTCAGGTAAGTTGGTGGGTTTCAGGAGCATAATTTCACGTTGGATTTCCTCACGAAGCCCCAAAATGAAGCAATTGAGTAAACTGAGAAGAGAAAAGGTTGTGGTTCCAGTAGAGAGAGTTTCAAATTCGGGAAGGTAAGTTTGAATCGTAGAGGTTTGGTGGAGCTTGTAGAGGCTGGCTTCATGGTTAATAAAAGAAGATAGGCCAAATCGAATTTCCAGGGAATGGGTAAAGCTTTCCTAATCAATCAATTGAATGTTTTGGTGTATTTAATGGAACCATTGGAGTGCAGGGCCGGTCATATAAAAGGCTACAATGGTGATTTTTTCTTCAGGTGGTGTATGGTGGTAAATGAAAATTTGCTCAATTTGAAAGAGCCAACCCAGCATATTAGCGCTTGTAAGTGAGGGATTTCTAGTTTAGGAGAACAAAGAGAAGTATGGCCAGGAGAGGTGGATCCAGATGGGGAAGGAGGAATGAAAGGATGAGTAAAAGGTAATGAAAGGTTGGTGGGTGTGGGTAACAATGGGAAAGATTAGATATGTTTATGATTTCTGGCTAATTGGAGTGAAAGGTCGGACATGTTTTTTTGGACATTTTCTGTGAGGGCAAATTGACAATCAATGGCTGAAGAGTGAACTTGGACGGTGGAAGTCATAGTGGATAGTTGATCGCTGATGGTCTGGAGCTTATTAGAGTTAACTACAGCAGAAACTTGCTCAAATAACTTTTGGACGACTTCTTTAAGTTTTTGGTAACGGGTCTGCGTTGCGTCCATAAGACGAGAACACCAATGAAACAGTTAATGCCTACTCTTTTGGGTATTTTTCAAAGGCTAGAAGGAAGGTTAAGGAAGCGGAAATGATGCAGAGATTTAGAAAGGAAGAAGAAGTTACATAAAGGAAGAGAGAAGCAGAGAAGAGAACAAGAAAGAGATTGAGGAAGAGGGGGTATAACCGAGATGCCCTTTTTCTATTCCTTTTCATAGCATTTATAGCTAATATGTAGCAGAGATTTGTTGGTTAGTTTCAATTACAAAAAGCACATGACTTTTTTATGAAATCAATTAATTATAAAATCTTTGTATTTAGTTGTCATAACAAACTTCTTTGGGTTCCTTTGGGCCTTTGGGCTAGCTGTTGCCTTTAAGCTAGTCTTCAAGTCAGATATTGGATGAATGGTGATGAAAAACTTCACGTTGTGGTAGAATATGATGATGTGGGGCCACTAATTTACCCACAACAAATAAAATATTTCTTTTTATCTCTCTAATGTTTTTCATGCTCCTTTAATCATTAAGAATCT
>JAOTJB010000002.1:37621619-37632932 GCA_027123815.1 Erythroxylum minutifolium
TGCTTATATTAGAAAAGTCCCACCATAAATTTTCCTTGTCTAGACTTTAATTAAATTTAAATGTTATATTTTATTTTGTTGCAATGTTCCCAAATAGATTTATAATTATTTCAAATAAATTCTAATAGTGACACGTAGTCGTTATAAAATTCATATAGAGACCCAGGGCCAACATCCGTAATAGAAAATCATAGCATACTAAGATACAAATAAATGATCTCTCAAAAAGAGATCCTTGTCGTTCTCATAGGTTTTTTAGCATTTTCATTTTGTATTTAGCTTAAACTTTTAAATATGTAGTACTTACTTTTTAGGGATTTTTTCTTCCTACTTAGCCTTATTATTATTATTATTATTATTATTATTATTATTATTATAATATTTCCATTTACAATATAATTAACAAATTGATTCTTGTTAATTTAAATTATGTATTCTTTTGGGCATTATATATCCTTCCTCTTGTGTTTCCATTTAACCTTCTTTGGTTTCGATATACTTGCCTCTAGTTTTGTGCCCATTATCTTTTTTAGGTATGTTCATTGCATTCCTAAACCTTAATTTACTGCTTGTCCATTACCTTGACTGGAAATTAAATTCTGAAGTGCAATTGAGGACATCAAGTTTGAGTGGAAAAAGGCTTGAGTGAGTAAGCTTAAAAGAGGGAAAAAGCTAATTTTGAGTGAAACATGAGTGGAGTGTCATCTTTTGAGTGAAACACGTAAGGGAGTGACTTATGAGGCTATCTTTTATTGCTAATAATTTTTCTTGTAACTTTTGTCATAAGAATGGCCAGTAGAACGGATGGAAAGGAAACATTACATGAGGAGGAAAACAATGTGCTTGATTTGAAAGTGATGTAAGGCATTTATGAATGAGTTCAAGAAGTTATCTGCTATAATGGATGGGATGAATGGGAGACTTAATGAAACCAGTAGAATCCAAAACCATAGTAGATCAATTGGCAGTCATAGGAATTAGGAGGAAGAATTGGAAAGAATGTATGACGAGTATAAAGATGAAGTGAAATCTGTGAGGGGTAGAGTAAGGAGGGAAGAAAGCATGGGGAGAAAAGATAGCAACATTAATTCTATCAAGGTAAAGATTCCGTCCTTTAAAAGTAGGAATGATGCTGAAGTATGCTTGGAATGGGAAAGAAAGGTAGACATGGTTTTTACTTGTCACAACTATTCTGAAGATAAGAAAGTATGATTGGCAACAGTAGAATTATCTGATTATGCATTAGTTTGGTGGAATGAATTGGTAAAGAATAGGAAAAGGAATAGGGAATCACTTATATTCACTTAGGAAGAGATGAAAAGAGTGATGAAACAGAGGTTTGTGCCATCTTATTACTATAGAGAGTTGCACCAGTAATTACATAGACTCACATATGAAACTAGATCAGTAGAAGATTATCACAAGGAAATGAAGATACTATTGATTAAAGATAACATAGAAGAGGAGCAGGAGGTGAAAATGGCTCAATTTATGGGCTGATTAAATAGGGAAACTACTGATGTGGTTGAGTTGTAAAATTATGTAGAGATGGAGGACTTAATGAACATTTCCATAAAGGTGGAGAGGCAACAAAAACAAAAGAGGGCAGCCAAGTCTTTCTCAAATTCCATCAGTAAATGGAATCCAAAATAGAGAAAAAATGAAGATAAGAAAAGGGAGTACTATTCAGATTATAAGGAGAAAGGCAACGAGTTAAACAAAAGCAAGGAGATGAGTACTTTAATTTAACAAGGTACCACTAATTCATCCTCTACATCTTCTAAACATAGGGATATTAAGTGTTTTAAATGTCAATGACGTGGTCATTATACATCTGATTATCCTAATAGGAAGACTATGTTTATTAAGGGTGGTGAAATTGTTTATGAGTCTAATGATGGTAATGAGTCTGATGGTAGTGATTTAAGTATGCCGCCTTTGGAAGATTTTTCTGATGTTGATGAGAATGTTAAGTATGCTGTGAAGAGTGAATCTTTAGTTGGTAGACGTACATTGAACTTGAATGTGAAGGAAGATATCCTACAACAAAAGGAGAACATATTTCACACAAGATGCCTAGTAGGTGAGAAAGCTTATAACATGATTATAGATTGGAGTAGTTGCACTAATGTGACTCGTACTACTTTGGTAAAGAAGTTGAGGTTAAAATGTGATAAACACCCTAATCCATATAGACTACAATGGTTGAATAAAAGTAGTGAAGTTAAAGTTACTAAGCAAGTAGTTGTTGCATTCTTTATTGGTAGATATGGGGATGAAATTATGTGTGATGTCATGCCTATGCAAGCTAGTCATATATTGTTGGGTAGGCTATGGCAATTTGATAGGCATTTTATGCATTATATGCACATGAATAGGTATTCTTTTATGTATAATGGGTGGAAAGTTACCCTTGCTCCTTTATCACCTATAGAAACATACCTTGAACAATTGAAAATTCAACAATCATCAAGCGGCGATTCAGGTAGTGAGGTGAAAAGGAAAGAAGAGAGAAAGAGGTCAAGAGAGAAAAGAATAAAATTAAAGGCCCAATGGTAAGTGATTGCATAAGTGAGGAAAAGAAAGTGGGATGCGTAGGAAAGAAGAAGTTAGTAAGTGAAAAGAAAGAAAAGAATGTGAAAAGTGAGCAAATAGAAATTGAGAGGAGTGAAAAAGTTAAGACATAACCATATTTGTAAACAAAAGAGAGAAAGTTAAAGAGTGCATACTTAGGCAAGAGAACTATAATTTTGATTCAATTTAAGGAAACTTTGTTTGCTAACATTGACCTTGACCCAAATTTTCCTAGTGTGTTTGTGACCTTGTTGCAAGGTGATGTGATTGGGTGATCGAACATTCCAAGTGTTGGAACACATCAATGACAATGCATATAAGATAGACTTGCTAAGTGCATATAATGTTAGTGCTACTTTTAATGTTTCTGACTTATCACCTTTTGACTTGATTCAAATTTGAGGATGAATCCTTTTAAAGAGGGAGGGGATGATGTGAGCACGATCGTGAGACTTTGTAAGTGAAATAACGCCAAAGATGAGCTAGTAATGTTGGAGGCACCAATAACAAGATCAAGAGCTAAGAAGTTCAAAGAAGCACTTCAATCCTATATGGCTGAATTGTAAATGGCATGGAATCTCAAGAGACAATGAGGGCTAATGATAAGACAACTAATCAAGTTGGGCAGAATGAACAAAAAGACTTTCCTTCTTATTTAACTATTTATTTTACGTTAAAAGCATAACTTTTGACAGCCTACTACTTGTGTCTTGGGCTTGTTTAAAACTTTTAGGTTTAATGAGTTGTATTTTAGAAATATTAGTTTAGACTTTAATTATTTTGGTGAAAGGCCCATGTTTAAATTCCTTTTACATAATTAAGGCTTCTTTCTTTTTAAGGGGTATAAATACATCATAATAAACATTGTTTAGGTTAAATTGGTTGAATAAAGAATTCTATAAGGGAGGATTTCTTATCTTCTTCTATTGCATCAAGAATACAATTCTTATCAAGGTAAACACTTGTGGCGAATTTTTTTTTCAAATCAACCTTATTATATGTGTTTCCTTTCATATAATTAATTGGGGGTTCATTAGGGTTGAGGATTTTTTCTTGCTCATGTTCTATCCAAAGTGTGTGTTTAAGGGGTTTCAGGTTCTTTAACCTTGGGGTTCCACATCACCAGTCTTTAAACATATGACCTCGGTAGTGTTTAAGTTCAAAAAACATTATATTACTAGTCATAACCACCTTAGAAATAAGATTAGTATCATGAACTCTAAGTCAAAGAGTATGACCCTCCATATGAGTTTGATAACTATTCTCTAAAAGTTCGCCAATTCTTAAAATATTAGTCATTATTGTTGGAATAAAGTAAACATTAGAGAGAATTTTAGGGCCACATACATTTATTATGAATAATATTTGAAAGTTGAGGTTATATAGTAGAAATCTTAAAGGTAAATAATAATTGAACTTAAATAGTGATATGTTGGAGATAAATAATAGCTTTGAATAATGATTAAAGGATATATGGTAGATTAATTGGTGAGGTAGTATAAATGGAAGCAAAGATACAAATTGCTAGACAAAACTTTAAGCTGATGAATTAAAATCAAAGTACAATTTAACTACCATTTTGAGTGGTTAATATTGGATAGGTGGGAAGTCTTTTAAGTGCTTAAAGAAAACATTAACTATAATTACAAGGAATGAAATTTATAGATGGTCATACGCAAATGGACAAGATGTGTAGATATGTTAGAGATGTTGGATAATGATATTTATGGAATGATGATTAGTAACAAGCTTGGATTAGATTAAGTATTATCAATTAAGAGGAGAGATAGCAAGTAGGTTTAAAACAACTAGGAAATGTTCAAAAAGGAAAGTGAATTGAGATGGAGAGAAAGGTTAAAAAAATTATTTAGACATTTGGTAAATGAAAGGAAATAACTAATGTTTGAAGACAAGAGTGAATGATGGATGTTCAAAATTTGATAATGGTTTTGCAATGAGTAAATGCATAAGGATGATTAAAAATATGTTCTAAGTAGAGAGATGATACAAGTAGATAGGAGGTCAATTTTTAGGGGTAATCTTAAGAGGAGAAATAAAAGTTGAAATGAGGAAAGGGTTAAGACGTGGAAGTAAAAAGGTTATATATAGTTTACATGCTTATAAATAAGAGTTTAGACAAATTTGTAATGATTTGGGGGTAAGACCAGTATGCTATAGATTGTTTAAGCATGACCAAGTCCTAAAAGGGTATTGTTTGGAGGTTAATTCAGAGTTGTACGAACTGATTAACATGAAGAATGTGGACTTAAGTATGAATGAAGTTATGGGATAAGTGGGGCATCATAGATTTTTATGTGAGTTATGGTTTAATCATAGAATGTTTATGTGAATTATGGTTTAAGGAGGATATATTTTAGATGAAATTATGATTAGTCAAAATTTTCCTATAGATTTAGAGTTGAATTTATGCTATTATGTAGTTATGACTTGTCGAATAGGGAGTGAAAATGATTCGAGATTCGAGAAATGTATTAGATGGCAAATGGGAAAAATGATTTGAAATATTATTTTATTACTAATTAATTATGCATTTTAAATGCGATGAGGTAAATTTTTGGCATTTTGAATTTGATTTTAAGAACTTTGGATTATGAGATAAATTTGACAAATTGACTTAAGTGTTTTAATTGGTTTTATCGTAAGTAATTGTTTTCGATATTTTGGAAATATTTTAATAAGAAAGGTAATTGCAATACTTTGAATTTAATGAGATGCTATGTCATGATTTAAAAGGATGAATATAATTTATTTTCAATTGTTTTAAGAATGAAATAAATGTTTAGGTTTTTTAATGAGGCAAAATATTGTGTCTAATATTTATATTGAAATTTCTATTATTTGATGTTTTGATGTCCTTAAGAGCATTTTGCCAAGCTTTTCAAATAAATTATAATTTTATTTGTGCATACATATTTTTGGTATGATGATTTTGTAATTACCTTATAAAATATTACATTCATACATTTCGAGAGTAGAATTTACAAATTTGAAGGACAAAATTTTATTAAGAGGGGAAGAGTCGTTGTGCTACAAATTTTTGTTTAGTTTTCTTAATTACTTTTAGTCCCTTCAATATTTAGTTTCCCTATATAGTGTGCTTTTTCCTATTATTTTATTCTTGAACTTGATTTTTTGTTAATATTTTGTATTTTAGTGTTTAAAAGAGTTGTATTCAATTTTTTGTTGCTAGAATTAATTTAATAAGTATTTGGTAAAAGATTGGTGAAATTTTGAGAATAAATTTGGTGACTTAGAGTTTTTGGAGAAAAGAATAAGAATAATTAATGTTAGTGACTAAATTGAAGAAAATGAGTTAGAGGTGGACTAAATTGCAATTATTAAAGAAAAATTAATTTTGAGGTAATTGATGTGCCTATGAGTGAAAAAATATGTGAAAAATATTAGAAAATAAAAATAAAAAGTGGATAGACAATTGAAGACAAAAGAAAGAAATAGGTGAGAGATGCTCATTAAGGGAATAGTCAAATTTTAATAATATGGGCATGGATGGAATTGTTTTTTTTCTTTTTTTTATATGTCATTTAGGTTTTAATATCTAAAAAAGAAGGGGATATAAGATAGAAGAGGGGACACTCTTAGAAGAGAAGAGGCGGAGAGAGTGAAGGAAAAAAAAGGTTTCGAAGAAGAAAAAGACTTGATTTCCAATAATATGTGAGTGAGATTGTATTCCTTCTTAAGCCCCTCATAATATTAGTTTTTGTGAGATGATTTTGAGTAAAAGTTTTCTAGGATACTCATTTTTCATGGTTGTTTATATATATTCTTAATGACTGTAAAAGAGTTTAAAGAAATATTGTTTAATTTGTGAGGATAGGTTAATAAATGTAGATGTTTTATTTTGGACATGAATGAATAAATTGTATTTCTCTAATTATTTTGGAGTCAAAAGTTGTGAATTTGACAAAGTGCAAAACATAAAAGTTGTAGATATATACGTCAAGTTTATTTCCATAAAAGAACAAGTGCCCAAATTTTACATGTTAAGAGATATGGTTAAATTTTTTAAATTGGTCCATCTAGTAGGATTAAAGTTGAATAAGGTATTGTACTTATAATTTGAGGGCTTATTGATTTAGATGTTGGTTAAAACATGAAAGTTATAGGTTTAGATGTTATGTAATTATATGTAAAATGGTTTGAGTAAAATCATTATAATTTGGAAGATATAACTAATTTACATAAGTTATTTAGGGTGTTATGGCATCTAATTTGTTCTAATATTGGGAGCTAATTTTAGGGACAATATGAATGGAATTCAAAAAGGTATTCAACCTGAAAAACTATAGATACATATGATTATTAAGTGTGTAAAATTTTGTGTTTTATATCTAAATTTACTTTAAATTATGTTTGTTGGGAATCTGTTCCTCTATAAGTATGTGATTTGGTGAGTCATTGTTAATGTCCCATGAGAAGGTTATGTTGAAATTTTATGACATATACCTTTGAACTGTTTACTAGAGTGGAAATTAGTTTTGTTTGAAAATGTGTAGTGAATTGAAGTGGTCTCCATAAATAATTGATAATGAATGGATTGCTTTAATAAAAATGAATAAAAGACTTAAGTAAAGTGACTCAGGAAAATTTCTTTAAATAAAGTCCAAAGTGAGGTGACTTAGGCAATGTTTTTAACAAAGACGTAAGTAAGGTGGCTTAGGCAAAAAACCTAAATGAGGTGACTTAGGCAAAATTTCATTAAACAAAGACCTAAGAGAGGTGGCTTAGGAAAGTTTTCTTAAATAAGAACTAAGTAAAGTGGCTTAAGCAAAAGACCTAAGTGAAGTGTCATAGGAAAAACTTTCTTAAACAAAAACCTAAGTGAGGTGACTTATAGATTAGGCAAAAGACCTAAGTGAGGTGACATAGGCAACGAAATAGAGACTCACGTAGGTCTCTATTTAATAAAATTGATGAAGGGCATATGTAATAAAATAGTCTACATGTCCGCTTCATGTTTGATATGGTATTGCTTGTTTAAGAAAATAATATCTTGTTACGTGGTTGATGATTATGGTGATTGATGAACTTGTGTCTTAATGATTGTGATGATGTTTGATACAAGAAATGAAGTCTTGCTTAAATCTTGATGTGAAATGAGAAAATTGACCTTAGGCCTTGATATGGGTGAAGCTTATATTGGAGTGCTGTAGAATATCTAATAAGCATGGTTGTGTATAATCATAAACAGGAAACTTGTCACTTATTTCATAAACCAAATGGTTTTCAAAATGAAAATAAATTTTTTTGATGCATGACTAATCACGGGTAAAAATATTTTCCTTCACTTAGTGTAATACTTATATTTTCATTATTTTCCCCTCTCCAAGAAAAAAGGGAAAAGGTTATTGAGTCGACTGGCATGCAGCAACAACAGTGAGCACTCAGAAGGTCTAGATAAGGTCAACCAAAGTTCTCTAATCATTTTCATTTTTCTCAAGTATTTAAAACATTGTGTCTTTGGACATCAATGTAGACATTGGAGGCACTAATGTAGTTATGAACTTGTATACGAAAATTATTATTATTGCTATTATGTTATTATTAAGTAGGATTTGAACTTATGTATTAAATGATGATGAGATTATTCTTAAACTATTATGATGAATGAATGAATGAGTTATGCCTATTTGGACTTAAAATATCTTGTTAATTGAATGGTAATTAGATGTATAGAATGTAAGAGCATGTTATGTGCATTCATAGGGTTAGCTTAACACTCTAATATCAAGTTAATACTATGCAATCCACCTAGGCCTTATTAAGGTGGGGTTCTGACATAAAGAATTCAATGCAATAATTAAAGAGGAAACTAAGGTAGGAATAATTATGAACTAAACAAAGCTTAGTCTTATGACATTATATGTTTTTATCTTAAAAATTATCAAGAGGATTTATTTACTAATCATCTAAAGTGTGTTGTTTATAAGATATATCAATAATCAAAGTCCTACACTTACCTTGCTGTTTGATAAATTTTGATAGTTGTAGGTGAAAAAGCTCATGAAATAAAAACATTTGAAGTGAAGATCATAAGGTCAAGATTAATTAAGTAAGAATGTACATTTTGATTCAAACATTCTTTTAGTTATTACTAAAACTAGAAAAACAATTTAGTCAAGCCCAGGCCTACAAAAAGTGACCAACTTTACCAAATCTCATAAAAGTGTTGAAAAGGACAATCATTTAGCTAAGGAATCTAAAAGAAATCATAACAATTAGTAGTACCACCACCACTACTACTACTTATAGTTAGTGGTTGTATTGTGAACATACTTATTTCCATTATACTTTTGTGCATATAACTTAATGTCACATTTTATGTTTTTCAACAAATTTTCTTGTCCTTAATCTTTTCTTAATATTATAAATCAAATCACATTTAACTTCAACCAACTCCATTATATATATATGGGGCATGAGCATTCAAGGAGCTCTTTGTTACATTTCAGCTACACATAACAGTTTCTAGTTCTTGAAGCAAAAGTTTTAACAGGGGAGCAAAGCTTCATTCAAGAACTACTCAAAATCTTTCAAATAATGTTTATAACATTGACTTTCCTAGTTAAAGATATATCGACATAAACATAAACATATAACATAAAGACAAACAACACAAATTGTGAATCGACAAAAAGATTCCATAAATTTTTAGAATCTATACAAGAAAAACTATAATATGCAACAATTTATTAAAATATTAGGACATACTTGTTGAGATTTACCTATTGTTCCTACCCCATAATTGTGAATAAAGAAGAGACTTGTGCTATGAAGAAGATCGCAAAATAGAGGGAGACAACCAAAGTTGACGACAGAGATGGAGGTTTAGAGGAGAGATGAGAGTTGTTAGAGACAAGGCATCACAAATTTGGGGGATTAAGGTTCTAAAAACCCTAAATATAATATCCTGCCTCCTAAAATTGTTAAGAGATTAAACTGTTAGATTGAGTCACATGATTTATTTCATTTAAGAATTTACGAGATGCATTTCATTCACATGCATAATATTTATATACACATATAAATCATGATTTAGAAATCATTACAAGATAGTATATTCACTCAATTGATATATTCCAGGGTATGAAAGGTTTTTACTGATCATGATGTAATTGTGTGTTGATTTTGTCTTGAATTTTGTTTTGATGGATTATAATTAGTAAATTTGGAATTTATCATTACAATTGAGTAATTGTTGAGGTGATATGTGCATCTAGTCTAAGAAAAATGTTAAAGAGCAAGACAAATTAATACATGAGAATTTAGGTTGATTAGGCTTATGAAATGATGACATGTAGCATTGGAAATATGTGACAAATGACATTTTAGACTTGTAACATGTGGAGCTTTAGAATGGTGACATATGTAGCTTTACAAATGATGACATCTGTAGCCTTATAATTGGTGAAATGTATAGCCTTACAAGTAGTGACATATGAAGGCTTAAATGAGTGATATGTGGAGCGTAAATTAATTGATATATGGAGAAATAGAAGGATAACATATGTACCCATAGAAAGGTGACACATGGACCAATAGAATAGTGATATATGGACCAATAGAAGGATAACATTTGTACCAATAGAAGGGTAACGCATGGACTAATGAAATAATACACACGGATTAGTTTGACCTTCTTGAATTTTCTACAGAAAATGGATGAAAAAAGAAATAGAAGTGAGAGTGGAGGTCGGCCATAAGGTTAGAAGAGAGAGAAAAATGAACATGAGAAGAGAAGGAAAGAAAAAGGGAAGAGAAGAGGAGAAGGAAAGAAGTTATCAACGTAAGTTGAAATTCTGGTTTCAATTTCATCTTTCTCTTTCGATCTATCTTTCATATCCTTAGAGAACGAATTTGAAGAAACTCAAAGAATGAAAGTTGTAGATATAGGTCTTAACTTGACCTTTGTGAAAGTGGCTTGACAAAATAGTGACCAGAACTCGAGTTATGTATAGACCACTGTGCAAGAACCTTGTATTATTTCCTAACTTTTGAGGACCTTATATTCCAAATTAGTGAAAGTATAAAACATGAAAAATGATTTTTTATGTCTTATTAATACTTATGTGAAACGGTTTGGTTAGGCGATGTGTTGATAATGATTTATTGAGGTTGAGTATTGGTTGCCAATTTATTTCTTACTAGAAATAGGACAAAATTTGGATGGAGATTATATTTTAAAGGGAGATGCTATTTATGTAATTTTTGGATATATTAATACTAATGGAAGTCTAGTTTCAGGGAGGGGCATAAGAATCATGGCATTTGGATCTTTGTAGAGAGAGTTATGATTAAAAAAAGAGAATTTGTCATAAAGGAATATTAGGAAGAAAAGGATGTAAACATTGCACATAAGGTTAGGTTAGCTTGATAGTTGAGGAGACATTGAGCTAAATTAGTAAGTGGATTATTGAACTATTGACATATGTTAGAATAACATTTATGATGATTGATTAGGGATGAATTTTGTTATAGTGTTGGTGTTGAATGTGTGTTAGGAATTTAATAAATGGATTGGTTATGTTCTGTTTTGATTTTGATGCTTGAAAGACCATAATTTGTTAACTACCAAATGAATGATTTGAATTAGAATTAGAGATAAATTGATGAGGAATTGAAATATCTTTAAGGTATAATTGAGGTATAATTGATGAACTATCTTAAAGGTGTCAAAATTTGAAAGAAAAGTGGAAGGAA
>JAOTJB010000002.1:37698024-37711009 GCA_027123815.1 Erythroxylum minutifolium
ATATGTGGGGTTCAATCTTTTAAAGGGCAATAAGAAGAATCTCCCATCTTTATGGTGAACAAGGGAAGTCATAAGAACACAACTGGTGGTCTGCAACAGGGGATGCTTTTAACCAAGATTTTTGCCTATTATGAATTGTCTTTTGACAATCTAGATTGGTATGTGCCCGGAAAGTTCCATGCATCTATTCCCTACCAATTAGGATATAAAATGAAAGAAAATGTGTGGGTGGAGAAGAAAACTTAAAGAGCAACAAACCTTTTGGGTCCTACCCTAAAAAAATCAGCCTCTGCGACACTCTAAAGCAAAAATGTTCTGACCCTTTAACAACTGAAGGAAACTCTTTCCAATTAATATCAAATGTGTAACCAGATCGACAGCATGAAAAATCAAATTCTTGACATACATATTTTGTTTTAAAAAATTTCTGAATCTCGTAAATAACTTTGTTGCTAATTTTTTCTTGGTTGATTTTTACATACTTGTGTTATTTTTTTTTACTTTTTGGTTATTTTCCCTCTACTTTTTGATAATGAAAAAGGGGGAGCATCAATGATATATTTTCTTTTGATGATGTATGTCTTGTTCTCTGCTAACTATTGAAATATTGTTGAACTGAATTTGTGAAATTTAAATCTGTGATATGCATAAACGATAGGCTTGTGTCGTAAGAAAGGCTCTTTCTAATCATAACTTTGAGTAAGAACATATAAAGTTTATAGGTATCTTTCGAAATCCTTTATTATTATTTGCAATTTGAAAATATATCTGTTATTGCTTGTCATCGTCAAAAAGTGAGAGATTGTTAGCTCAAAATTTATTATTAATGATTTTGATGATAACTCTATAATTTTTCAAAATTCAAACTAGATTTATTTCCTTTTATAGGTAACGATAGAATTCTTAAAAGGAAATAATATCATAGGATAAATGCTTCCTTTCTTATAAGAACTTTCTTAATGAACTTACCTTATTAGAAATGATTCCACAACATCCAGAAAGATCTTACTAATTTGAAAAAATAGCTCCAGAATTTTTAACGAAGCTTTTCTCTTAACGTCTGAATATTGGAAGATTCCAGCAGAAATGATATCGAAGATTCGTTAAATAGAAAGTCAACTTATAATTAAAATGAAGCAGCGACTAGTTAATGAAAATTCTAATCAATTCTAATTTAGCAACAGGTGTATAAGTCTTATCAAAATCAATACCTTCTTATTGATTATAACCTTGAGCTACAAATCTAGCTTTGTTTCTTACCACCTTACCATTTTCGTCAAGTTTGTTTAAAAAAACTCAACGTATTCTAATGATTGACTTATTTTATGGACAAGGTACTAGATTCCAAACTTTATTTTTGTCAAATTGATTTAGTTCGTCTTTCATTACTGAGACCTAATTTTCGTCAGTAAGAGCCTCTTCAACTGTCTTTGGTTCTAATTGTGAAATGAAGGCAACATCATTATTTTTGAAGAATGATTTGGTTCTTGGACTTTCAGAAGGGTCTTTCAAAATTTTCGAATGTGTATCTTGACCTCTCCATTCTCTTGGTGTTCTTCATTACATAGGCTCCTAAAATGGTTGAAGGAAGGAGAAACAACTAAGGAAACCCCGTTAGAGTGGACTTCATTAATCTAGAATTTAGCTTTTGGATATTTTGAGGATTCCAGTCATACTTTCTTGGATTTCTAGCTTTTTCTTTAATTTTGGTTTTTTTCCTATTATCATGAGCTCAATACCTTTTGATATCTAGATTAAATGAACCCTATGATAAATTTTATATTGACTTTATTTTAATTTAATTTATTTCTTGATTTCATTAAATTTCTATTGTATGTTCATATTTATTCTTGAATTAATATTTTTAGCATATTGCTTTATGTGATTTCATACAATTGAGATTAAGAAATTTTTTGTATGAATAAATCTAGAATAATTGAAAAGAGTTACGTACAAATTTAGAGATAAGTCGACATAAATCTAGGTTATGGTCAAACCTAATAATGAAATTCATTAATCAATTAATAAAATTCTTAAAGTTTTAATTAGAAAGAGATTTCAATTAATCAACCTATGATAAGATATCATTAGTCTTGAGAAACATATTAGAATAATTTAAAAATTTTCATAGTCCAATGAACTTAAGAATAAATTAATTAGTAAAATCATGATTGCATGAGAAGTCTTAGGGGGATTCGAGTTCCAAGTACCATTTCTTTAATTGGTTGATTTTATACTCTTTTACTATCTTAGTTTATTGTGTTTACTTATCTTTAGTTTATTTTCTTTTTATTTTAAATATGAATTATCAATATCATTTTGATTTTGGGTTTGATAATAGTAAAAAAGTCATCACTAATACTCATAGTCTTTGTAAGACACTTAGAACTCTAAGTGCTATAATATAAAATGATAAGTTCACATCTCTTAGACAATCTATAGACTACAGGAATTGTGTTATATACACTGCATATGAGAGTCCACCGACTGTAGTCTTTGTTTTTTAGTTATGATTCATAAGCCTCTACACTTAGTTTGTTTATTTATCATATAAGACTACTTTTGACTTATAAAACCTTAATTTGGTGTTATGATTTTACTAAAACTATGTTTTAGATTAGCTTGAGGGTTATAATAAAGTTCAGATTTTATTTTTCAAACGGGTTTAAAAGTTTGGTGAAAGGTTTAAGGACAACTTTTAATATTAATGAATCATCATCATCACATCCTGTCCAAAGTCCCGCAATAAAGTGGAGTCTGAAGAGGTCTAATAGTACGCAACCTTACTCTTACAAAGTAGAGAGACTGCTTCCGGTTTTAATATTAGCAAATCATTTTTTCTTGATATTCATGGGCTCGTTCATTCAAATCATTTCATTAGAAATAAGCTTTTATAAGCCTATATAATTTGTAACAAACAACTCTGCTAATTCTTGGATTGTGCTACTAATCCACAGTTCAAGACCCCATAAAGAATACTAAGGCATTTGAAACGAAGTCCAGGAAAAGGGTTGTGACTTGCTCTTAACTGAACTTTGCCTTTTAAGAACTTGCAGATTCTCATTTTATTTTTGTGATAAACAAATTAACACTTTTTATACTCACAACCCAGTGTTCCATAAACGATCAAAATATATTGAAATTGACTACCATATAATTAGAAATGAAGGGTATATGCTCCGGCTCCGGAGAAGTGTTGAAGTATAAAACTATTAAGAATAAGAAAAGGAAAGAAAGGTACAGACAGATAAACAAGGGAAAAAAAATGTATGGTCCAGTACAAGCGATGACCGAGTCGTAACAACCTATGAGTTAACGTTCACAACTGGAGATTTACATTCAGTCGTATTCATGAAGAGTTCAATCCTTATCCACCAATGCTTTTTTGCAGTTTTGAGATTCACTTTTCCTTGTAATTACAGCTATGCAATCACCAAGATTGTTCGACAGTTGTTAATTACAAAAGGGAACATGAAGCGGAAGCTTTGGAAAGTCCAAATGTGGAATACGCATCTGCAGGAGGGCTAGCCAACTCTTTCCAGCTGTAGATAAAAAATGAATAATGCTCAAACTTCCACGTGATACGTTGACATTAACCCCCGAAAGCACAGATGATACTCGTTATCCTTGGAAGCTACATGCACGTTACCTGTACCCAACCTTAATTGTCTTGGAGAAGGTCCTTTCATGATTTCATACCTGATTAGCTTGAGGCCTTGACTAGCTCTACCAAGACAAATTCAAAGAAACCTTATCAGCAGCCATATTTTCTTTGCTGAGATACACCGAACAATTAATAACTGTTTTATTCGGTCTTATGTTTCAAAGTCGATCAACTTGCAAACAACTGTTTTGAAAATTGAAAATTGAAAATTTCCCATTCTTGTGAGGGAAAAGGGATGACTTTCTGCATAATCTATCTGGGCATTCGCATCCCCTGGTGGGGTCGAAGAAAGAATCAACTGGGACCTCATGAAACATTAGATACGGCAGCCAACTATAAAGTTGATAGGCCGACGTCTTCTTAACAACCCTCAGTTATCAAGTCTTTTTCTCACTCTCTATCCGTCATTATGTCGATCTATGATCTCCTTGTTCAGTTTATACGATAAGGTGTGGTTGGTCCGCCAGATACAATTAATCAAGAAGCACAAGTTGAGAAAATCCAATTGAGTATTAAGAATCAATCAGAAATTGAGATTTATAGACCCAAAAAGATCGAATAAAAAGAAGCAATATCAACATCAATTAAAACCTTTAATTATCTTAAATTAAAACTTAGTAGGATAATATATATAAAAGAGTAATTATGTGAGTCATTTGAAAACACTCTCTTTATTAATTAAGGACCTGTTTAGTTGGATGTTAATTAATGGAACGAGATAGAATGTAACACACTTCTATTATTTGGAAGGAAGTTTTATAATGTAATAGAATTGAATGAGATGGAGGGGATGATGTAATGTTACATTTCATTTTATTCTAAACAGTGAAAATAAGAAATCTCCGATTCGAGAAGTTTATAATGAAACTTAAACTAACAAATATATACTATCTAATGTGCCCTCAATATTTTTTTGTAATACTAATTATTTCTTCTTACTCTAATAAACATTATGAACCCTTCCATCCCTCTCAAACAATTTTTTACTATATTACGCTCTATTTCATTATAAACCGTTCTGATCCGTTCCATTATAATCTATTAATTAACATCCAACAAAAAAGCTCTAAGGGTATGGTTGCCTAATACTGAATTTTTCAATATTGTATTACATTCACATCAATATTTAAGCTTTCAAATAAATCATAGGATACAGGTATAACCATCCTTTCCTGCCTAAGAAAAATTGTTGAGCGAGAATTAGCGCAACAACAACTTGCTAAATGAAAGGAAGATAGGATGGGATTGTTTTGGCCGACATGGAAATTGACTGGATGACTCGCACGTGATCAAATCCCAAACATCGTGTTGAATTCTCGCCCTTGCTTCGGCCTACCTGTAACTGTAGCTATTAATATTGCTTGTGAATCTCTACCCACCTGCCAGGCTACCACTCATACACAGAAACTTCTTAAACACTAATTGTCTCTGAAAAGATATTTCTATAGTTTCAATTCTTCAATCTTTTACAAACCCACCTCTAGATCACCTAATCCTTGAGTTTTTGCTCTTCAAATTTGATTTTTGAGTGTTTACATCTCTAAATTGAACTGAAAGCCAGTCCTTTGAAGCAGCTAGCTGTTGGGTGTTTTTGGTGTCAAGATTAAGTCTTTCCAGACTAGGTTTAAGCTTTATTTTTCCTCTCTCGTTACATAAACAAAGAATTCAACATGAAGCTTTATTTCCTCTGGTTATAGTCCAGCAAGAATAAGCTTCCTGTAAATTTTTAAGCTTTCTCCACTTTTATTTGGAGGGTGGGGTTTTGTTGAAATGGAAACTAAGAACCCTGTTAGGTTCACTTTATTAAAGCAATCGTCTTTAGCGCCGGAGAGGAACAGGGACGATGTGGGTCTGGAGCATGATGAATCGGGGGAGGTTGATCCGGGTGTGCGTTTAATGTACTTGACCAATGAGGGGGATTTGGAAGGAATTGGAGAGCTGTTGGATTCGGGTGTTGATGTCAATTTTAGGGATATTGATGACAGAACTGCGCTCCATATTGCGGCCTGCCAGGGGTTGACGGGCGTCGTCGCTTTATTGCTCGATAAAGGGGCTGAGATTGACCCCAAAGATCGGTGGGGCAGCACGGTAAGTTATCACTACTATTTATTTTTACACTGTGATTGTGATTGTAATAGATATGGTATCAATTGTCTTCTTGGTATTTTTGTCGGGTTTTAACCATGTGTATGTGGTTATGTCGAGTGGTAATGTAATTGACTTCCTCTCAAGTACAAGAAGTTGTGAAATGAGAAAGGGAATCTATGTTGGGAATGGCAATTATATCGTTTTGATTTCTTGGGAACAAAAGGGTGAAGCAAGACGTTGAGATGTAATTTTGGTGTCAGTTCTGTATATAGAAAGTTAACGTACAATCACTATAAGTCTGTTCATATAAAATGAACTTACAATCACTATATGTATAAAGACTACTTGCGCAGTTAATCCCATTAAGGCAATAGATTATGGGTTGGAGCACATAGGGTGTTCCAATCCTGTTCCTTGTAATCTAGTCCACACATTTATGTGGATTCCATATAAATGTGTAGATAAGATTTAATAGAACTGGGTTGGAACTGATTAATTGGAACAGATGATCTGATCCTATAGATTCTGCACAAGCATAATTGTGAACAGTGGACACCTAACCACGGCGCTAATCTTATTCTTCATCCCATTGTTATGTTCGCTCTTTCCATCTCCTCCGAGATAGGAATAGAATTTGATGTGTAGCTAAGCATTCAATTTTTTTGCTCCAACCATTTCAGATCTATGTCATTTTGAATGCAATCTAATGCTTGTTTTAACAGCCTCTTTCTGATGCCATATATTATAAAAATCATGAGGTGATCAAACTTTTGGAGAAACATGGGGCAAAACATCTGGTATGCTTCAATTTTGGTTGTTCTGATGCCATTCTTTTGTTTCTTTATGCTGTTTCACCTCATTTAATGTGATCTGATGATAATCTCTTAGACGGCACCCATGCATGTCAACCATGCTCGGGAAGTCCCAGAATATGAGATCAATCCAAGTGAGCTTGATTTTACTGACAGTGTGGAAATTACTAAGGTAATTTATTCTTCTTTATCTTTGGATATACAGAAAAGTTTTTGTTTGTGTATTTAATTTGTTCTAATAGGTGCTGGATATACAGAAAAGTTTTTGTTTGTGTATTTAATTTGTTCTAATAGGTGCAGTGGAATTAATATTCAAATTGTAAAGAATCTTGCAGACCAGAAACTTCCCATTATTGTCTCTAAATTTTCTTTTGGTATTTCTTGATTTTTATTTTCTGTTAGGTCAAATTCTATGGCCACAAAAAGGAAAGTTGATATTTGAGCATAAACAGTAGTTCTACCCTTGGAAGATGTTTACTTTTTGTTTTCCAAATTTGTTCCAATACCTGTTATTTGAGCAAAACAACTGGGAAATTTTTTCCGAACTTGTTGGATAGTTAAAATGTTTTCCATGTCACAGGGAACCTTCTGTACAGCTATGTGGCGTGGAATTCAAGTAGCTGTGAAGAAGCTTCGGGAGGAAGTTCTGTCTGACGAAGATAAAGTGTACGCCTTTATCTATTCAAATGTTATTTTGTTCTGTTTCTTTTTTCTGCTTCAGCATTTTTAAAAATGATTAGTTCCATACAGGAAGGCATTCAGGGATGAGCTTGCGTTGCTTCAGAAGATACGTCATCCAAATGTGGTCCAATTTCTGGGTGCAGTTACTCAAAGTAGCCCAATGATGATTGTAACAGAATACTTGCCAAAAGTAATTATTGAATTAGTACCCTTCAATTGTTGCTGTTTGCTGGATCATTGAGGTTTCCAATTATCACTGTTTGTTAATGATGTTTTATTTGCCATTAATTATATTCTCTGTGTTTATATATATATATATATGATCTCACGCTATTCTAGATATTTCTTGGTTAATAATTGATGAATGATGATTTATTGAGGCTGATGTCGGTGGTTGTAATCCCCCCAAGGATCTTCCATAAATTGAAGTTGCTTTTGTGTTACCTGAGATAATGTGATTTCTCAAATTTTTTCTTTTCTTCCCCCAAAATAATCTCTTTGTTGGTACTTGAATGAATTTAGCATTTTTCTTTCTCTTCCAACAAGAGATATTTTTCACCAGCCTGCTTCAATTTTCATAAAATTGTTATCATTCATATTTTGTTAATTCCCATCTATGCACTTAGCAGTTGTATTCTAATACTGAAAATTTGAAATTTAGATCAAGCATTCAATATAGCTACATGAAAAATTAGATCTCTGCTCTCCTAGCTGCCATAACACATCTGGAATATGTAGAATTTTATGTTGCCATCTTTTAGATGATTGGTCCAAATTAAAAGCTGGGTAGAAATACTTCTTTAGATTTCTATTGAAGCTTATGTATTTGGAGTTCAAATTTGAATCCATATTTATTCTGTTGGAATTTCAGGGGGATCTATGTGCCTTTTTAAAAAGAAAAGGACCCTTGAAACCAGCTACAGCTGTCAGATGTGCACTTGATATTGCAAGGTCTGCCTCTATTTCCGTGTTAGCTAGAGAAAGAGAACTCTGTTTATTTGCATTTTGGAAATTGTTTTAATAAGCAAGATGCCAGATGTAATAGTCGTGTGTCATTGTTTGAAGAATGGTCAGATCATAATTTGCAAGATATTTATCTGCATTAAATGTTATAAGAATTTGGTGGACAACTGATGAATCTGAGAACTCTGCAGGGGAATGAGTTATTTGCATGAGAATAAGCCAGCACCTATAATTCACCGTGATCTTGAGCCTTCGTGAGTTTTCTTTTTCTACTTTGCCCTTTTGACTGCAACATCTTATTTAGAGATGCTAAGACTATAATAAGCTTTTATTAAAATTCACTGGCTCTCTCAATTTTCTGAACTTGTCAGCATATTTTTATGTTGCTTATGAGCAAGATAACAGAAATATATTGCGGGATGATTCGGGGCACTTGAAAGTTGCAGACTTTGGAGTTAGCAAATTGTTGACTGTTAAAGAAGACAGACCTCTAAGCCATCAAGAAGCTTCTTGTGAGCTTGCTTATCATCACTCTAATTTTCTTTTCAGATGGAGGTTGCAAAAGATAGTGTCTCTTACAGACCTTGCTTGCAATTTCTTTATTCTACATATGCAGTAGCCATCATGGATGAATCTCATGGGAATTCTTTTGCTTCTCATCAACAGATCGATATGTGGCTCCAGAAGTTTTTACGAAGGGAGATTATGATACCAAAGTAGATGTCTTTTCCTTTGCTTTAATTCTTCAGGAGGTAAAGATTTCTGAATTTTAATCCCAATTAGTATGAGTACATCTGAAATGTAACATATTTCATGTTGGCATTATGTATGTTGGCATATTTGAGATGTCTCAGGTTGATTTTGTTGGTATCTATGTGGTTACATGGAACTTCTAATGCAGTTGAAGAATGGATACATATATAGCCTGATTAAGCTTTCGGCTCTCATAACTTGTTAAATTGATTATGATATTTGACTGATATTATAACATACTATATATTAGATGATTGAAGGATATCCACCATTTCATGGAAAGCAAGAGCATGAAGCTCCTAAAGCATATGCTTCAAAAGAGCGGCCACCTTTTAGAGCTCCAGCAAAGCGATATGCTCATGGACTTAAAGAGTATGGCCCATCTTGCTCTAAAGTAGTAGTTTGTTCATTTTATGTGTACATTTTCTGAAGTGATTGTAGCTTGGTACTTTTATGTGTACATTTTCTAGAATAGGAGTATCCAATATTCGACAACTGTAGCCATAATTCTGTGCTGTACATCAGCCTAGGCAACATCAGAGTTGTGACATATCTTCCCACCATGTTTTAGTGCCTATAACTTCCCTTTGTTTTTTCCCTCTCCTCAACCATGGACGCATTAAAGACCCAAAAACACTTGACTGTTTTTATTTCTTTAAGAAAATGCATTACAGCAACTGATAGTGCTGGGCCAAGATAATCCGTAGTGCAATGAGTATACAAGTTATAAACCTTGCACCTTTTTGTTTGAACAACAAACCAAATTTTTATGCTTCATGGCCTGTGGGATCTTGATCTAAAAAATCAAACCCTTCTCAGTTCCTAGTTCCTCAATCCTTCTCTGAATATATGTCATCGTTTGACTATCCATTCGTCTCGGATAAAGCTCAATTGTTGTTAAGGTCATTGACATTTATTTTAGGCAAATAAAGATTGCCTTTTGAATAAGCTTATTGATATTGGCTTCTGCCAACAGGTTGATTGAAGAGTGCTGGAATGAGAATCCAGCTAAGCGACCAACATTCAGGCAAATATTAACAAAACTGGAGACCATTTATCACAAAATTGGTCATAAGAAGCATTGGAAGGTTAGCTCTTTGTTTCTATCTTCTTCTGTGTACATGACTCTGTGCGTGCAGTGCATGCTTCCAATTACCTGAGCAAATTGATACCTGTTTTCACATTTTGCTTTGATCAATATTTTCTTCTTCGTGGAATCTAGTTGATGCATGTTGCTTGATATAACAGACATCTGACTAGCTTGAAGTTGTATATTTTACAATGGCCATTTCTAATGTTTCATTAATTCTAATCTCTAGTCATGGCATCAAAAAGGGTTTGTCAAGCATTATATGATGATTTTTGTCCTTAGTGAGTAATAGGATGAGCAGGAAACTTGCAGCTTCAAGAGGCCCAAAAGTGTTCCTTATTACGACTAATTGATTGATTTTCTATCATTGTGACCATTTTAGGTTCGACCACCATTGAAATGCTTTCAGAATCTGGAGGCCATGCTGAAGAAAGATCTTAGTCTAAGTGGCCGAAGTCGTTCTTCACGTTCTACAAACAGTATATGAACTGCCAAGGATTTACTCTGCAGGCACTTTATACAAATTTCATTTCTCTGAACTGTTGGATAGTGGATTCTTGTATTTGCTTGGAGACAGGAGCAGTTTTCGTCAATGTTTAGTTTCACTTGAGATATCAATTTGTGCCTCCTGTAAGTCTCTCTCTCTCATTGAATTTGTGGGGTTGAGAATGATTACTTTAACCCAGCAAAGATTTTCAATGTTGATGTACATGATGTTCGTACTAGCCATCATACTTCCTTTCATCAATTGTATTCTGGCTAGTCCTACAGTGTATGAAAGGTTGCAACTAGTGCAGTTAGTAAGGATTACCTTGTAACAGGTGGTTGGTTTGCTTGGTATTATGTGGTCGGTTGCAATTTTCTGTTTACAATCCTAGTCCTGCCTCATGTGCTCAATGCTAATCGTTAATAAAGTAGCTAATCCTTTGTAGATATATAAAAATGTGAGAAAGTAGCTAGAGACAATCTAACCAAAGCTCTTCTATTCGAATATTCCTTATTAAAACAAAAATATAAGCTACGATGGTTGAAGGAAGGGAGACAAAAACACTGTTTATTTTCCAAGAGATGTATCAAGAAGATGTGTCATAGAATTGTGTCTGTAGAAAAATATGGAGCAATGATCTCCGTACAGAGAACGCAACAAGACATTTCTCACAAGTGTTGAATATTCCTACCAATGCCTGCGGTATCAATTTAAGAGATTGAAAGGGCTCTAAGACTATTGAATCCATACAAAGCCCCTGAGCTTGATGGGTTTAATATCAACTTCTTTGTGAAAATATGGCCTATGATCAAAGATACAGTGTTGGAGGCCATAATGGGATTTTTTATGAACAAAATATTACCCGTAGAGATAAACAAAAACCAATATCACTCTAATTCCAAAAGGCAATGAGCAAAGAGGGCTAGGGGATTACAGGCCTACAGTTTGTTGTTATTTCATCTACAAAATTATCTCGAAGATTTTTACTAATAGGCTCAAAAGAGTATTGGGCAAGCATATTGACACATCTCAAACTACCTATATTTCTGGTAGAAGCAAGGGGATAACATTACACTGCTACAGGAACTTATAAGAGATTATTGTGGTAAAGATTGCATAATTAAAGTGGATATAAGGAAAGCTTATGATAATATAGATTGGGAATTCCTTTTGAACACTATGAAACCCATGGACTTTTTAAGTAAACTTTACTCAATGGATGTTTCGATGTTTCTTAACTCCCACCTTTCATATACTGATAAATGGGAAACCCATTAAAGCTGTTAAGAGCTCAAAAGGATTAGGCAAGGAAATTCTACATCTCCTTGCATGTTTTCTCTAGTGATGGAGGTCATCAATATACTCCTCAAAAAAACCATCAAGGATAGCAAATCATTCAAATCCCACTCAAAATGTAAAAAATTGAAGATATCTAATCTTACATTTGCTGATGATTTGATAATACTTTCTAAAGCGAATGGACAATCAGTCAGAACTCTATTCAAAGTGTTAAGGATGTTCTATAAGATATCAAGACTCGAAGCAAGTGAATCTGAAAGTGTTTTCTATTCTTTGACAGTTGTAGTTCCACTGTTGACCTGAGATTTCTATGTTTCAACTATTGGATATAACCTTATACCTTGGAATATTCATGAGCACAGTCTAATGCTTGCTACTTCCTTAACTTCCTCTTAGTAACCATACATTTAATAGAATTAAAAAAAATGACCATTTGTCTCTGCATTCTTGAATCATCTTTATAGTGGTAATGCTAGACTTCTCTAGAATTCTGTCTTGGAATTGTCTAGCCAAAAAATTTACTAATGCCATCTTAGATTTGTTTATTATAAAACATGAATGCTCAACCTATATGTTTTTATTTTGAAACATTTGTCATTCCTATTATTGGTTACATATAATTCCTGCTTGCATCCTTCAATGCATCCAACTCTAATTTTCCTAAAATAACTTTTTTCCATTGGACATAAACCCTGTTGCTATTGAATAAGCAACAACAGTATCTTCAAATTCTTTAGCATTGGAAAACTCCATACTTATTGTCCAATGTAATGTACTACCACCTGCTGCATGTCTAACACTTATGCTAAGTCTTTTAATTGACTCCCTAGGCTACTCTCAACAAAGTTACTCATTACTGTTAATGAAACTTTCATAATCATTAAAGTCAATCTCCATTGGTTGATGTCCACTTAGAATTGAAACATCAAATGTATTTTGTATAACTTCATCTTCATTGTCACTTTCATCTTCATTGACACCTTTAGCTCCATTAACACCTTTAGCTTTATTATCACCTTCTGCTTCGTTGTCACCTTTAGTTTCATTATAAGTGCACACATTCCTATCATTACTATTCTCTTCTTCATTGATATTTACATTAATTTCATAAGGCATAACATCCTCTTCAAATCCTAAATCCTCATTAT
>JAOTJB010000002.1:37732013-37747796 GCA_027123815.1 Erythroxylum minutifolium
TAAGGTTTTTAATGAAATGGAATGATTTATTATAAAATTGAATGTAAATGGCCATAATATTAGAAAATTGTTATTTGGGAGGAATGAAATAGTTCATAATGTAATATAGTAAAATGTTGTTTAGAAAATGAATGTAATAAAATGTAATGTATATATAACAATAATGAATGAATATTATACTTGTGATGAACAAAACATATATTAATAGATATAAAACATAGGATTGACGGTATAATTGGTATTATAAAAATTACTGATGATATATTAGGCAGTACATATTTATTATTTTATATTTCATCTTAAACTCCATAAATCGGAGGTAACTCATTTTTACTGTTTAGGATGTATTATAATATAATATGAAATCTTCCCCTTCTATCATATTTCATTTCATTATAAACTCTCATCCTAAACGATGAAATAATATTACATTTATTCCATTTTATTACTAACCGTCCTACCAAACATAACCTAAAATATCATTGTCTATTTTTCTAATGGAGCATTTAGAGTAGTGCATGTATTAATTTTAAGTTTTGTAGTATTAATACAATTAGTAAATATTCAAAATCATCAAGATTATTATAATATTGTGCCCTTTTTGTCAATTATTATGCGCGCGCGCGCACACACACAGATACACACACACACAGATACACACGCGCACACACACACACAAAAACACACAAACACATTTGGTTTGGTTCAATAGTTTAAAAAAGATAATAACAAATTAAATTGATTATTTATATTTTTATTAATTAAAAATTGAAGATTTAATGATTTAGCGATTTTAATATTTCTAGTACTCAACTGTAACTGAGCTCATTTATCGAGGAAGAGAATGTTGAAATTTTACAAGTTGAGTTATTCCATATAAAAAAAGGATATAAAATGAGCGTATAAAGAATCTATAACTCAATGTCTAAAGGTTGGAGTCAAAAGATAATATCCCTTCTTTTGTATATAGTTTACTTAAATTCAGTTTAATTTTACTCCATTCAAGTCGTGATCTAAATAATTAGTACAGGTCAAGTGATCAAAGTAGGCTTGAATAACATGGACTCAATAAGCACTACAACAAAAAGGGCTTTTGACTATGTTTTCTTGACGACGATTTTAAATTGAAGCTAAATGTGAGTTTTTGACAATGCATTTTAAAAATCGCCCCAAGTGGCTTGTCCTTTAATGTTGTCGCTAAAGGGTAAACCTTTGTCGATGATTTCGTAAATCGTCACAAATGGTTGACTTTTGGTGATCATTTTTTGAAATTATAACCAAATGATTAATAACAAAATAATTCTCTTATTTATAATTATGAATTCACTAACTTTGACTTGATCAGTTTATAACCAAACATGATATTGAGAAAAATCAAATTTAATATTATTGACAATGATTCTAAGTGTAAAAAAATTTTAGTTTACAAAAATGTCAAATCATTTAAATAGTATATGAAACTATAAACTCAAAATTAATTAATATTGCATAGATTTATTCTTTTATTTTTCTCTTTTACATTATATGATGTGACAAATTTATATGGTGTCATAAAATTTTCAAATAGTTTTAATATGAAATTTGTAATATAATGATACATGATTCCTAGAAAAAATAAAATAAAAATGATATATGGTAAGCAATATAATATAATGATATATAGTAAGTAATACAAAATTTTAATTAGAAGTTTAATAATTCTTATAGACAAAACAACAAATAAAATTTCACATCTTTTCCATCGAAAAGAAAAGGAAATAAACTTTTTTTTAGATTTCAAGTGACATGAGACTCGGTACATAAAGTAAAGGAGTTTCCTATGTTTGGATTCCCAAGAAGGCTCCCTACACGTTTGAAGGCATCAATTGAAACAGAAAAAGATGTTCTCCTAAGAGTTGGTTTATTGACACCCTCTTCCAACAACTTCTTGACTTTAGCTAAATTAACAGAACATACAGTGACTTACTTCTCAAATGCAGTATAGATCATTGAATTAGATGAACTGAAAATACCATGCGTTTTAACTAAGGAACAAATAGTATAGAACGATCAAGTTAATTTCTTCACAATCCTTTGAAAAATTAAATCCTGAAAACTTAAAAAGCCAAATCAAACAATATAAGGAACCCAAATTTAAACATATGCATACCTGATTGAATGACTTCATCATCGTCACAAGGAACAAACATAGTTTTTGTAATGGATGACTGTTCCAAAATAACTGAATTCCCTAATCCTGTACGGAGCATCAAGACATCGACTTTGTCTCCATTTTCATTTGCATTATTTTGAAGATTCAAAGAAGCTTTACACAACACATAGTATATACAGTCACACGTTCATATAATAGCTTCCTAACATAAAATGAGATATAGATAATAAAGAAAGAGAGCTAATTCAGATGATACTAAAAATCTTAAAGAAGAAAATCAACCATTAAAGGCAAGTAGTGACTAGACTTTGATGAGAAAATTTGTTGTATATAGATTTGTTTTTCAGGAGGAATATTGCCAAATACCTTCCATCTGAGCTCATTTCCACCATTGAAAATTATCTGCAACGTCGACATTTCGTGATGAATTTATGTTAACAGTTTTATTATGAAAAGTCAATAAAAATAAAAACAAGTCATAGAGAAGCAGAGCAATTTAATAAGGAAACGAAAAATTATATGAATTTATATACAATTAATATTCACAAAAGAAGGAAAGATCATTGGAACTTAATTTTTTAACCAGCCAAATATCCCCTACACAAGCATATTTTATGTTTACTAATCACCCCTAAACATAAATAAAACATAGAGTACATGCCACTAATTAATAAGTGATTTGACATGTTTAAGAATATAAGACTTCTTATTTGAATATTCCAACATTGTAGTAATGTCAATTTTGTGATCTGTTAACTAAGATAACTTTATATGATAAGGTTGAGAATGTTAACTTTGTATGTACTATGTTTAGGGACTGCAGAATTAAGTGTGCTTTCCTCTAAAGCCATTATTCTGATAAAAAGAGTTGGGTCCCCAAGCCCCTCATCAGATATGGAGAGAGCTACTGTTATGAAATTCAAAACAAAAGGAAGTACAAATTTAGGAAAGCCAACCGTAAGTAATTAATAAGATGTAGAAATCACAAAGAAAACACATGCAAGAAATCCAAGCAAATGAACAAATCAACTTTAGAGTAGTTAAGCACAAATTTAAAGAGGGAAGACTTACTTGAAGAGTTTAATGAAGATTGGGGATTGAAGTTATCTCTCCAAAACAAGACCCTATGCTCAAAGAAAATACATGCAAGAAATTCAAGCAAATGAACAAATCAACTTTAGAGTAGTTAAGAGAGGGAAGACTTACTTGAAGAGTTTAATGAAGATTGGGGATCGAAGTTGTCTCTCCAAAACAAGACCCTATGCTTTGGGGATCGCAGCTGTCTCTCCAAAACAAGAACCTATGATCTTGAACTACTAGTTGGAAATTTGGATTAAGTAAGAAGACATTGAGTTAGTACAAAAGAATTAAGTAATTTCATACCTCAAGGTTAGCTTTTACTTGGAATGAGAGTGATATGTGGCTCCTTCAATAGAAAGCATATGACTACCTATTGTAAAACAATGACTAAAGGTATAAAGAAGAAGAAAAGGTTAAAAGCAAGACAGAGGAACCCATACCTGGCAACTTGACCATCTTGGAGAAGAAGATCGCCTTTGATGGTTCTGCCCTAATTACAAAGCATTTGGAGACTCTTTCGGCGGGGGAAGATTTATTTACCTTATTTATAAAAATTCATTATAGATAGATTACCTTGTCTGCTGCTTGCAGCAACATTTTGCGTTTTTTTTATGTTAGTAGTTGCAGGTTACGTTGTCATTTTTGTTGCTTTGTAAGTAGAATGTCTATTGCTTGCAAAAACGAGCCTTGTTTTGGGCCTCTAATTGTTGGCATGCTCTATCCAAACAATTATGTCCTATGTCTTATGTTTAGGTAATTAGGTTTTCAATTTCATAAAACGACGTGGTTTTCGCTTCACTTTGGCGACGAATACAAAAATCATCGTGAAAAGGTGAAACTCTATTTATAATTCGCCGGAAACCTTATTCCTAATAGAATAATATGATAACTAAGATATCAGAAATTTTATCTATTATCTATACATTCATAAATCATTATACTAATGACATTTATATCTAGACATTCATATATCATTATATTAATTAACATATATAATTATATTTATTTTAATATAATTAAAAATAATTGCAATATAATAAAAATGAAAATCAATATTAAATACTAATATCATATTCTTAATAATCAAATTTAATATTATTAACAATGATTGTAAGTTTAAAAATAAATTTAGCTAACAACAATGTCATCTCAAAAATTTATAAAACTAAAAACAAAAAATAATTAATATTACATATATTTATACTCTTCATTTATTTCTTTTAAAATATATGATTTGATAATTTTATGTGGTATCACATAAATCTATTTATTATATATAAATTATACACTATTTTATAGAATTTCTATATTACATAAAATTTGTTATCCATACTTTAGCGACATGTAAGGTAAAACATTGCCCAAAGATCAACCCTTTGATGACGTTTGTTTTTATTCGTCACCAATGATCTACCCATTGGTGACGATTCCATGAGATCCTTGCCAAAAGGCTAACCTTTAGGTGACGTATTTCTAAATTCATCTCCAATTGTCTATATCTGGTGATGTTTTCCTAAAATCGTCAGCAAATGTTGGCTAGTTCTTAAATATAACACAAAAACAATGTTGTTTTTTCCACAAAAAAGTTGTCATTTTAGTGTTATCTTAAACACGAAAACGAAGCCCTTCTTCATATTTATTCTTCATCATCATTTTGTCCCAAAATGTTTTTACATTGAAGAGCTTCCAGTTTCTTCAAACTTCATCATTTGTTGTCCTTCATCTTCAGTTTTCCATCCATCTAGGTAAGTCGTCTAACATATGTTGAGTTTTTATGTTCTGCTTTCATTGTCTTAATTGTTGTATTTGGGGTTTTTTTTTCTATTGCTCGTTGTTTCAATTTTATGTGTTGTTGTTTGGAAGATGGTGAATGCATCCATAATAAGATGATGAAGGCTTAGATGGATTAGTAAGCTTGTTTGAATATAGCATATCATGTGTTCGATGAAAGTTCTATTAGAGATTATAATAGAATTAGTTTTACAAAAGAGGCTTGTAATGTGGTGACTTAATATTTTGGAGAAGTCACTATTTTAATTATGTAAGAGCCTTATTTTAAGGTTGAGCTAATGGATAAAATTTTATCCAAAAAAATATTATAGGTTTTTTTTATATTTAAAAAAAACAACTTAAGTTCTTCTTTTCAGTTGTTCACTTTTAGTATAGAATTTCTTCTTTTCAGTTGTTCACTTTTAGTATAGAATTTGATTGTTCCAACCTTCACCCTTTTATTACTAAGTATTTCTTTAAATTTAAGGAATATCCATATTAAGGATTTTTCAGGGGAAATAACATTATTACAAAGAACATATATTATATTTAAATAAGCTCATATACAATAGTGGATGCTTGCTCATCAAGTTCCTTTTTTTTCCTTTAATTAATTCAATTCAAATTTTTTTATCAACCATTGAGGTTAGGAAAATAATATTCAATTTTAGGCTTAAGCTCACAAATCGGTTTAATAAAAGAAAGAAAGTTATTAAGTCAATTTGTTAAACCATCGAATATATGCTTCTTATAGTGATTTTGACAAAATATCATGCTTTTTTTGGTCTATCATAGGGAATAGAATAATAATGAACTTATTTTCATCATTATGTTATTTAGAGCTTAAACTGCATTTAGTAATTTACTTTTAATTATGTAGCTACATAGACAGAAGTTGGATGTCTCATCGGAAATGATCTACTTAATACTTAAAAGGAGTTAAGAGTCTCGTGCAATTTGTAAAAGATCAAATGGGTGTAGAATGTTGTATTCGTTATCCATGCATATAGATTGCTTAAATATGAAAATTCAAAGTCAAGATGTGATATATAATCACTTACTTATTTGAGGTATAGATAAATTCTATACTCTATAGATTTATCATAGTGAACGCCCTAAAGTAAGTTGTAGTAGAAGTGTTAATACAAGTGTTGATGTTAGTAACAATAATGATGTAGAAGATTGAGATATTAATGATGACAGTCATGATGGGATTGAAAAGATGTTAGAGGATTATGGGAATTATATGGAGACTATGAATGATATTGGTTTACCTAACATAATTGGTAGTATTGCAGAAGGAGAAGATGCAGATATATTATCATTTTGTAGGAGAGATGTTGATCCCAATACACTATAAGCAAATGAAGTATAAGACAATCTTGTCTTAGAAAGAGATGAAGAATCTATTAAGAATGAATTATATGACAATGATGATACATTGGTTGAATATAATAGTGATGAAGAGTCGAATCATAATGCAATTAATGATGATATTTTTCAAGATCTTGATTATGATAATTAAAGGTAATAAAAGTGTTCTTTGTATTGTTTGAAGTGTAATGTTGGTAACAATTATGTTAATGCGTATTGTTGATGACTGAGTTATGTTAACACGTATTGTTGATGCTTTAGTTATGTTAATGAAGATTGTTGATGATTGAATTATGTCAATGCGTATTGTTGATGATTGAGTTATGTTAATGCGTATTGTTAATATTTGAGTTATTTTAATATGGATTATTGATGATAGAGTTATGTTAATACGTATTATTGATGCTTGAGTTATGTTAATACGGATTGTTGATGTTTGAGTTATGTTAATTGTTGATGATTGAGTTATATTAATGTAGATTGTTGATAGTTGAGTTATGTTAGTAGGGATTGTTGATGATTGAATGTATGATTGTAATGATAATTGGCTGTATTGTAATGTTAATAAAATTTATGTTTTTTCTTTATAGATATCTAACATAATGACACCTAGTAGAATCAAACGAAAGAAGATGACAAGTATCTATTTGAACAGAGGGATCTGCAACTTTAACTAGATCAATTAATTCCTAGCCAATAACAAGATTCAACCTCAGCCACCAATGAAGCAAGTTAGTAATAACCTCATTCTTAAATAACAATGAATCTACTAATACAAAGGGAGCTGCAGGCTTGTTAATTTTTAACACCTACAAGTAGACTTATGCTCAAATATATATTTACATGTTTAATGCGTATTTTTTATCATTATTCATTTATTTTTAAGTTCCAATATCAACTTCAGAAAAAGATGTAGAGGTATAACTAGAGGTTGTGAGTTGCAACGAATGAATGTTGCAATGAATAGCAAGTTGTCTATACATATTAATACTTCAGTAGGTTGTCCTCTAAACAAGATCCAATATGCAAAATTGTCAAGTGAGTCAGGGACTATTGCAAGGATAGAATTACTCTGCCTGAAGCATGCTACAAACTTGATGGAAGACAACTTACTTGAAAATGCTTTAGATAAAGTTGTGGTAAATTTTCAATTTATTTAACTATATGAAATATTGTTTCACTTATTTTAAGATTAATTTCACTTTTATTTATTGTTCACAGATAAAAATCAATATCGTAGATATCGACAACCCTAATGTTTCAAACTGTGTGACTTTATTGTTGAAACAAAGGACCAGGGATAGTCATTATAAGTTACATTAATACTACAAATATTTTCCTTCTTATATGGAGGCAAAGAGTATGTTCTGGAACGAATGTCTCCAGAAAATTGGAATAATTTGTGTGACTATTGGGCCTCTCTCAAAGTTTATGTTTGTTTTCTTTCCCTTCATATTTACTTCTGTTAATGACTATCTTTTTTTTCCTTTATTTAGGAAAAATGTGAGAAGGCAAAGGTCAATAAGGAAAAATGAAAACTCCTAACAATTAAGGCTCTAAATCATTTGTAGTTGTCTGTAATGAATATGTAAGCTCTTTATTTACAAGTTATAATTATATCAATAAACGCTATGTTATTTATTGTGCTTTGTATTTTTTCCATGAAACAGACTGAGAAGGAACTACATAGAAAAGAGTATGATAGGATTATATTATACAAAGTCACTCACTATAAGGAGGTCAAAGGTGGATGTTAAAAGAAGCGGAAAATAACTATATAAGTATAAAATTTTAAGTTTATTTATTTATGTAGTACTAACTAATAATATTTGCATTGAATATTGTTTTTTTTTAAATTTAGAGCAAAATGCAAGAGCTATTACAAAAATCAGTGTCTGAGAGAAATGAGGTAAATGTAGAAGACATTTGCAATATTGGGCTTGGTATACGTTCCGGTTATAATAATTAAATATAACGAATGATATTATTATTTATAAAATCAAATTATGGATTGAATTTATAAATAAAGATACGATCAAAATTTATTATAACTTAAATTGAGACATTTTCTCAAATTATGGTTTGAACATAATATGTATAATGTGAGGAGGACGTTTCAATACTATAATATAAATTAATTAAAATTTTCTAAAAATATTTTTGTTAAAAATCACTAAAATATTTATGAAAGCAATGCAAAAGTACACTGATTTTTTAGTTGAAATATTTCAAATTTTCATATCCAATTTAAATTCTATTTTCATTTATCACTTATATATGACTAATTTTCCTGATTAGGTCTAAAGGAGTAAAGCTTAACCAATGATCGAATTATCCATTCGTAGTCCAAATTCCACGGGTTCTAATGACATAAAACTTGGATGGTTAGTGGTTAGCAACTTAACACAAATGTAAGTTTGGACTTTCTATTCAAATAAAACATTTATTACTTAAGACTCCAATAGAACTTTGAATAAAACATCTGTTCAATAGCTGAAGTTTCAAAATTAAGTATTCAAAAGGTTTGGTTAAGTTATGGAAGAGTGTACCATTTATATCATTTGCATAAAGCTCTTGTGCTAAACAAATTATACCCTCGTTATTACCTTAAAAGAAACAAAATCCTGTTAAGAGGAAAGGAAAAACAAACCAAACCTATACACTTACGTGAAAACAACTACAGAAGGTCCATTCTTGGTGATCGAGTAACATACTTGAATTTGGTCATGCAAAACTTGGAATAACCAAAGATTGACCTGGTTAGATGCTGATCATCTATATATGATGCATTTATTGGATTCCGTCTTGCATTGAAGTCACGTACCTTTCACCATCATTTGAAGGGTCAGCTAAGAAAATCAAGTCCCTTCTTTCCCTTTTTTTTTGTTTCTTGTGGTCCCTTTTCAGTAAACACCTCTTGATTTTCTTTCAAGTTAATTAAATTGGGCATGAACTACAACAACTGGACTATTTATCTTTACTGGTGTTTTAGTTTAGGATCCATCTCCAAGCAGAGTCTGGAAAGGACCTAATTAACTTCCTCTTCTGGGTGGACATAACCAAGCAGCTGTTCCGGATCTTCCACCGGCTATGTTTATTTTTGTGAAACACTACATGGAAATGGAAGCCTAATGTTAAGGTGTAGCATATGGTGCATATCGACTCAATTTGGAACAGTGAGTTTTTGACCAGACAAGCCTAATTAAAAGATTAGCACGTGTAGTCAACCCACTCCTTCACCTAGAACAACATTTTCCATTTTCCCCCCTCATTATCTGAAAAATATTATAAGGATTAATAGTTCATTCTCTTTTACTACTAGATTTTCTACAATCTCAAGTATTTAAAACACCATTCAAGATCCTTACAAGGATATGTTTACTTCTATTAATGGTATGAATCAAAGCACACGTTGACGCGCTGCTATCTTTCAGATTTAATGTTTGTGGATGAAATTGTAAATTATGAAAATTGAAAATATGCACAAATTTAATTATAAAATTTTAATTTTTATAATAATAAATTGTCTAGTATTAATTAATGTTTAGTAATAATATAACGTATAAAATTTTTATTCAAGTTTGAATGTTCTGAAAAAAATTGTTAATTTTTAATAAGTAATTATTATTCTATATTTTGAAAATTTAAGAGAACTAAATTCTTACAATCATTTAAGTCTATATAAATTACTATCACTATAAAATAAATTTATATTAAGCTATTTTGTTGCAGTGTTCATCTTCACTGCAACAAAATAGAGTTGCGTCTCGTTTTAGCCATAACAGACCGCAATTGAAGGGTCATGTGGTAACAGTAGGGACCGCTACTTATCATATCGATAGCACTTTAAAGCTGTCTATGGATTTCTTGTGAAACCAGAAAAGGGATATGAAATTCAAAGATTTTGACACTTAATTAACTTTTTTAAGTTCAAGAAATTCCTAATAAGAGTTCTTAATTAGCTGTATCTATGAAATAAGCAAAAATTGAAGAGGATACAGCACGACTATTTTCTTGTTGACCATTCAGTCATTTTACACATAGTGTAAGGTAAGAAGGATACGGCACTAGCTGCCAGCAAAGCTCAAAGTGGTCCTTGTGGTAGATTTGGAGAAGATTTTGTTGATGTAAACCACAAAAATAGGGTTTTGAGACGAGAGAGACAGGATAAGTACCACATGGTGTCATATTTTGGAAGTAAGCTTTTCTAGACTGAAGCCAAGAGTTGAAGGTGCACGGAAAAGTTGTTAGAAAGTTAATGCAACTAAATCCTAGGGAGAAAATTACCATCCACACAGTTTTAATCCAAAAGAAAGTTGAAAACAAGAGTCCTAGAACCATATCATTGATTGTATTATGTCACTTCTGTTGCACTATAGCATCCGGATCAACCTGTTATATTTCTTTGGTCCTACTTTTCTTAATCTTTTATTTTGTCTTGGTTCAAGTATTTAGGACTGCTATTTGTTCTAAACCTCGTAAGTTGTTATAAAGAGAACATATTAACACGAATATATTCATGCGCTTATCACACGAAGGTGAGTGGAAACATATATAGATCGAGTATATCAATTGAGATTATGGTGGTCTAATTATTCATTATAAATATATAATTATGTTTCTATAAGTTTCTAATCGATCATATACTCAATAAAGAAGTAAACCCATCCATGAAAGCTTGCGTTGAATCAAATGGCAAATAAGGCATTTATATGTACCGGCAAGGGAACATGGATCGTGTCGCCCCAATAAATAATTGGAGACGCCATACAATTGAAAAGCTAAAGAATGACTTGTCATTACAATGTTTGACATCTAATGCCTCTGTGGGCACACAGAAGTGACATGTCTTCCACTACCAAGAGCGATATGGCATGGGACAAATATGTAGAACAATGTGAAGTTGAAATAACATGCTTCTGTGAATTGGAACTTTAATCTGATTGACTAAAGTACAGTGGTGGAACTGGAAAGTGGGCAATTTCATTTGTGAGATTACAACTAACTGTGTGCTTAATTAAACATAAGTTAACAATGATTGTTACTATTGTTGTCGTCGTTAGGCAATAAACTACAAGACTGCCTTGGACAGATGATCGCATTAAAAGACAAGGGATATATATGTGGAAAGCAACAATAAAAGAAATAGTACTTCAGAATAAAAAATAACCTAGAGCTTGATTTGGTACTGTTAAGAGTATCAATATATAGGAATAGATATTATGATATACGTATTATAAGTAAAGCAGAAGGAACTTGTTGATACCATTAAACCTTGTATTTCTGCAAAATTTTCCACAACATGATCGTATGGTTATAGATATAAGTACATATGTGCCCTTGTGATACACAAAGAGTGTTTTGATGAAAATAAAAATTGTAACAAAAGGGTAGGTAGCTAGATGTCATCCCTCATTTGTTGTCATGAAGATTCAACATAGAGAGTATTGGGTTTTGGCATTACAATAAAGCACAGTAGCATTATTTGTAGGTTTATGCACTATAATCAATCGATTTATTGTAGTTTAGTGAAAAAATAATTTAAAGAAATTATCTTGTATATATTTAAAATATATATATATGATAAAGTCTATGAAATAATTATATATTGTAAATAAAATTATTATAATTATGAGATTCATATTGCATTTATGTATTATTCCTAGTCATTGTTTTATTAAGAATGGATATTAATAGAACATAAAAAGATTAGCACACATTATGTTTTTCCTTATAAAGGAAGTAATCGATCTCATAACTTAAGCAAATATGTAGGTGCTTGTTAGAGAACAACTTTGCTGAATTGGCTCCATATGTAAAATCCATTTGAAACATTATTAGTATGTCTATGAAAATTTTCATCGTGATGATTATATAAGTGATCCTTTGACTTAAGATCTCCAAAGTTACCTTATATAGGGATTGTTACGTTTTGATATTACTTATGATCTATTCTAATCGTGAATAGGTCATTTGGTATTTATTGGATGTAGCATGCATTAGATGGAGATATTTGAGATATCAAGATAGGATTTATAACCCTAATGTAATTAGAGAGAATATTCCGCTGTTCTCGATTAATATTAATTTGATAAATCCTTAGCCAAAGTGAAATAACATTTTTGTAAATAGTATACAAATGTTATTGATTAAACTAGTAGCTAATGACGAGAACTAATACTATGATTGGATTTAAAATAGAGTAGACATTAATTTTATGCTCTATCTCTAATTGGAATATTGTATGATGAAGTGATTGAATTATACAGAAAAATAATGTATGAAAAGGTTAGTCAAAACTATTTTGACATTCCTAAATATTTGGGTATCATGATATATTCCTAGACGTCAATCTTGATTTATGAATATAAATTATTTAATTAGATAAATAAAGATAAATTAAAGGAATTTAATTTATCTAATCTTAAAAATGATTTAGAGTTATAATTTATACCTATTGCTAACATATTTGAGAACCAAATGGGTCTCACATAACAAACAGGTTGAAGAGAGTAAAGATATTTTAATCAAGTTGAATTTGATTGTAAAGTTTGAGAAACTTTATGTTTAAATATGAGATAGTTAATAAATAAGGATCAATATAAGATATTGGATCTTATTCACGCATATTGATATTTAAATATAATTATTTGTAATTCTAATTAAAGTTTAATTAAAATTAGAATTTAGCTTCAATCAAATTACTAAAATGTCTAAAATCTATTATAAATAGACTTAGGCTATGTTTGTTAGACATAAGGTTTTTAATAGAATGGAATGATTTATAATCGATTAGAATATAAATGAATGTAATATTAAAAAATTCTTGTTTGGAAGGGATGGAAAAGTTCATAATGTAATTTATAGTAAAATATTGTTTAGAAGAAGAGTTTATAATGTAATATATAGTGAAATGTTATTTATTATTTTACATTCCATCATAAATTCCCTAAATCGGAGGTTACTTATTTTTATTATTTAGGATGAAATAAGATATAATATGAAACCCTTTATCTTCATCTTATTCCATTTAATTCCGTTATAAACTCTCCTCCTAAATGATGAAATAATATTGCACTTCATTCTATTCCATTAATAACTACCCAACCAAATATAGCCTTAAGCTTTAATAAAACTATCACTTTGCTTAATCCTCTTTATAATAGTTGCAGAGTTCTTTCAACTTATTTTGTAGATACCATTAGAGGTCGGCCACTTGTGCAATTGTGATGGTTGAGATGAAATAATTTTAGAAATAGTTCGAAGGATATGACAAGAATATGATCAAGCTTCGGAATAAAGTAAGAATTAAGATTCATACTTTATTATGATTTATGCGTTAATCATTTTTACAATTAAAGTGATCTTGGTTTTCCAAAAATCAAAATACAAAAAAAAGTTTGTAATTATTTCACTACGGTCGAGATCAAATCCTGTTACAATTTTCCAAAATTATCTGCCTATTCTTTTTAACTACAAGTTAGGGCAAAATTTATAGATACTTGCTTAATATTCTTAAAAATATAAAGGAATAATACATTCAGTTAAAATATATACATAGTATATTTATTGTTTTACAAAATTACGATTTAAACATTGAATTTCTAAATAATTTTATGATGTTATCTAATTGATTAAGCATAAGTAAGAAGAATATAAAATTTTGATCAGTTACCTTATCACAAAATTATCAAACTACGAAAACATCCAACAAGAAGATTATGCTTTATTGGTTATTGTTTATTTTTTAATGAATCACAATGTAACTTTCAAAGAAGATATACAATTCACAACACTTTGAAGTACCAAAAGGACAAAAGTTATCAATCGTCCTCGTAAACTTTATCCAAGATTTGGAAAGTATAACTTGGCTTTAATATTGAACAAATGGAAGGGGTGATTGTTTTACAAACTTTTCGATTCGTTTATGACAAACACAAAATCAGAAAAATTAAAAACGTCAAAGATAAACATTTGTTAACGTAGTTCAGCACATATTGCCTATGTCTGCGGAGCTCTCATCCAGCTTAATCACTTTCACAAAAGTTTAATAGGTTTATATAAAGGCTTTCAAAGCCGACTCACTCAATCCTTGAAAGTATCTCTCAACCTTACATCCTGTGAAAGATTATCACACTCAATAATACGACCGACTTGTGTTAACCTTAACAAATGATTTATCTCAACAATCTACTAATTGAAAAACAATAAATAAAAGACTCAGGTATCTGAAAAATTTATAGAAAAATTTGAATAAACTTAAGATTGAAATAGAACAACTTTCCTATAAGTTTTGCTCCTCAACAAGAGATCTAAACGTTGTTCACATAAAGTCAATCCAACCGTAAGCCACTCTACAAGGATAATAGTCCTGTATTAGCAATTCCCATATGATCAAAATAGAGTAGTGAATCTCCTACTTTGAAAACACGTGTTACACCATTTAATTGTCATCAATCAAGTAAGAAGTACACCACCAATGAACACATAACAAAACAGCCCACATCCAGATGTTAACACCATCATATAGCATATCCATGGCTTCAGTAATAACCCATCAATCCACACACTGCACAAGCCATTTGCAATGCTCACTCAAAGACTCAACCATGTCTCACCAAAAACCAAAAAACCACATGGTCACTTCAGCTATTTCAACAGAAAAACATAGTTAACACACGCATCAAAGAGCCCAACAATCGCTGTCAATTGACACACTGAAGATACACACAATGAAGACCCAAATTTCACACACAAACACTTTTTCATGCTGCACAAAATCCAGCAGTACCCTTGACAATTACAAACATGATATGCCAAAATTTATTAGATGATAGACTTCAATTTAGTGCAGAATTCTTTCACAACTATAAATGTAACAATTATATCTTTTTGAACAATTAATATCTTATATGTCTAATTAATAAATAAAATGTCAAAACTAAATAAAAAGATATATACTATATATCTTAACAAATATCATATATTGTTAACATGATAGATTTCATCTCGAACATCCTATCGTTCCATAGAAAATTTTCGTACGAGGTTGATCCTAAATTTCGTTGCCATAGAAAATTTCGTAAGAGGAGCTACGGACTATGAAGCCACAGTGATGGTTCTTGATGAAGACAAGAAATGACATCTTCTTATTTTCATTTTTGTTTTTGGTTTTTTGTTTTTTTTTCAAATTTAGAAAAAAAAACTTGTTTGTTTGAGTTTTTTGTTTTCGTTTTTAGTTTTGGTTTCTTCCAGTTTTCAAAAATTATGAAAACTATAAAAAATAGTTTTTGTTTCTTGTTTCTTTTTTTTCATAATCTAATTTACTATCATTTAACTATATATTATTTAATTATTAATAAAATTATAAATAATTTAATTCAAGACTATATAATTAATAAATTAAA
>JAOTJB010000002.1:37749421-37760162 GCA_027123815.1 Erythroxylum minutifolium
TACTTCTTTTAATCCATACCACCATATAAAATTCAAAATATACCTTATTAGACTCCAAAAATTCCTAATTCATAAATTCTAATTTATTTTCATGCTAGATAATTTAATAAAATAAATAAAATAAAATAAAAATATAAAAATCCTAAAAGCGGGATCCAACAACAATAATCACACAGTAACAGTTTTGCTAAAACGTAGGGTCTGAGGAGGTCATGTAGTATGCAACCTTATCACTAATTGGTAGAGAAATTATTTTCAATAGAATCACATGACAAAAACTATATATATTAAAAAACTTTAAAAATAAAAATAAAATAGACCTAACAGATAATAATAATAGTAGTAAAATATAAATAAATTTGTATAAATAAAAATAAGTAATACAATAAATATAAAACAACGTAAAGATTCAAGATTCAAGATAAAACAACTAAATAAAGACACAAAAAGGAAAGAAAAAAGGTTAATAAATAAATCTAAAAAGTCATTATAATAAAATATTTAGGCTACGAAGGAAAGTACTTAATAAATAAATTTGTATAAATAAAAATAAAATAAATACTACAATAAATATAGAATAAGGTAAAGAATCAAATTAAATAAAATATAAAACAAATAAATAAATACACAAATAAGAAAAAAAGAAAAGTTAATAAACAAATCCAACAAGTGAATACAAGAAAATATATATATGGGCTAAGTTGGGAAGTATTTAAGCTAACTAACTTAGAAAAAACTACTACATATTAGATATTAGGCTAAATATAAGATATAAGACTGAAAGAAAACTTTTTAAAAGACTTATGAGAGCGAGAATGACTTCTCCACTCTAGATCCTTTGTCGTAGTTTTCTATTGAGGGTTATGTCTTTAGTAAGTTCTACCAAAGTCATATCATTCTTAATCATCTTCTCTCAGTTCTTTTTAGACCTTCATTTTTTCTCTTATAGTCTTTAAGTATAATTTTCTCGTATCTTTTCATTGGAGCATCAAGGTATCTCCTCTTAATATGTTCGAACTACCTAAGCTTTGTCTCTTTTTATTTACTATTAATATTAGTCATCTTTAACATGTCTCTTACCATTAAAATTCTAACATTATCTTTTCTAGTAAGGTTGCACATCTAACGGAGTATTCTCATCTCTATCATTATGCATCCGTTTGTTGAGCCCACATTTCACCTCATAGATTATGACCAGCCTAATCGGTAAATGATAGAATTTATCTTTAAACTTGAGTAATATCCTCTTGTCACACAAAACTCCTAATACACTTCTCCGTAGTTCACATTCTACATCAATTTAATATATTTGAATTTTTAAGCACCGGTGCATAGAAAAAGTTAATTATCTTCAATTTTTTAGGTTTAATGTAAATGTCAGCCTTTAAATGTCTTAAAGCAGTTAATTAACAAAGTATGTAAATTAGCTCCAACATCACTTCATTGCTAAATCCAAAGCAAAACCTATGTACTACTGTGAATTTATTTCACAAGGAAAAAAAGAAGAAGATCATTCTAAGAACTTGAAATTATTGAAATTAAAGGGACAAAGGTAGGTCCTCTTTTCAAGCACCTTGGTATTGTGGAACGATTTTGACCTAATAAGAGTTGCAGTGCAACTTAGCTCAATGCCAACGTCTCAATCATCTCCATTAATATTCACTTTCATAAAGCCTCTTTCCATCCCCTCCCCTATACCTCCATCTCTCTACCCAATGCTCTATTCCATCATTCACATGGAAGATAAAAAGAGTGGGAAATAAAATGGACGGTTTTTGGACTCTCTATATCTATTGACTGATTCCCAACTTTAGCCTCTTCTTTTGCTTCTTCTCCAATAAACTCCACTCTCTTCAAATGCTTAAATCAGCAAATTGGCAACCACAGAAACAGAAGATGTGAAAGGACAAAAACATATTTTCGCTTAGCTTACCAGACATGAATAGTGGACTAATTAGTAGAAAGTATTGCTTAGTCACCCTGTAGATAAATCCTGGCTACTTGATGAAGGGTAGTTTTTCACTTTATAAATACCCTCCTCTTGCCACTACCTTCCTTTCATTTTCAGCACCTGATCTCCTACTCAGATTTGAAGAAGCCAAAGAAGAGAGAAACTCAACATCCAAATAAATTCTCTCCGTAATCATCACTTACAACATCAACTTTTGTTCGACTTTCTTCCCCAATCTCCAAAGGTAAATTATTTACCAAAAATTTGTGACAATAGTCCCAAAGCCTTTTACTTTGCTTCTCTTTTTTGGGGGGGCTTAATCAATCTTTTCTTTTGCATTTAAGAATCAAGGGAACTCTCTATTCTGATATGTGAAAGAAATCCAATTTGAAATTCCATTAGAAGAATTTGGTTTCTAAATCTCTTCTTTTATTTTTGTTTTTCCATATGAACACAAGGTTGAAACCTTCCTGATCGCTGAAATCCGCCATAGATGGAATAGAGGAACTCAGGACATGTAGTTATGGTTCTGATTCTTCTGAACAACTTTTTTGTTCTTTTTTCTTGAATTTCTTTGTGATATGAATGAATATGTGCTTAAGGAGTTTCCACTCATGCAAGTTCTATTCATTTTCACTGCTACTTTGTTTTCTTTTTATAACCCTCTCCTTGCGCTGTATTCATTTAAGTGCAGCTATGGCTCATCAGAGTGAATCCCGAGAATCGTCACCACAGAGAAAAATGGGAAGAGGAAAGATCGAGATCAAGCGGATCGAAAACACTACTAATCGCCAGGTTACCTTCTGCAAAAGGCGCAATGGTTTGCTCAAGAAAGCCTATGAATTGTCTGTTCTTTGTGACGCTGAAGTTGCTCTCATAGTCTTCTCTAGCCGTGGCCGCCTCTATGAGTATGCTAACAATAGGTATATACAGCAACTACCCTCACCTCTTCTTCACCTTAACTTCTTTTTAACCCTCAACTTTGTGTAGGTCTTCGCTTGGTATCTTCCCTAGCTTCTGAATTTCTTGTCTAAAGGGCTTGTCCCTTTTTATTTGTCTGTGTTTTGTTTATTGATCAGTCATTTCTTTGAATGGGTGGTCAATTCTTTGGTTAGGGAAATGAAAAGGCTTTCTGCGTGCTTCCTTTTCATCTCCAAAGGCTTCAGAACCACAAATTTGTCAAGATTTGAAGTAAAGAACATAATCATTTTTCGTGTTCAGTTTAGATTTTCTCCCAAACTAAGATTCTTTTCATCTTTCTTTTCTTTTGTTTTTTTTACCCTTGTATCAAGCTTTATAGTTTTCATTCATTTCCTTTTTCTGATAAACAGGTAATTTTAAGTCCCTGGTTTGGTTGATACACAGATCTGGTTCATTGGTTTGGTAGATACACAGATCTGGTTATAATATAAAGATATGGGAAGCAATATGTGTGTAGTAATAGTAGTATGAGATGCAAGTATAGGTTTTGGAATGTACGCAGACATGTGAGATCAGCCTCTCTATCCTCCGTTGTTAAATTTGGTGTCTTCTTTCCCTTTTCAACTTCTATCATATTCCTCTTCCTCTTTCCATCTCTCTCTCTTCTCTCTCTCTCTCTGAACATACAACTGTATTTGGAGATGTCATCTTTGAGCTAAAGAGAAAGGCCCTATCGCAGAAGCTGTGATCTTCCAATTAGTCCAAAACTTGCCAATCTCTTGATGGATCCTTAATAGCACGTCAGTTACGCATCAGTGAGACCAAAGGTAGAGTATGTTTTAGGAGTTACATAAAAAGGAAAACTGGAAGATGGTCAGTAAACCCCAAAGGGAAATCAAATTAGGGTTTCTAAACAAACCCTAATTAAACAAGGGCTTCTCTTGGAGAACTTTCTAAAATCCCTCTTCAAACCAAATAAAATGGTATTTGATGTCCTCAAATTAGGGTTTATTTTCCTAATCTAGAAGAAATTTCCAAAGACTCATTCTGTACCCACGTGGGAAAAGTTGAAACCTTCTTCATGGTCAAACATAACCCAAAATTAGGGTTTGGAAGTAACCATGTGAGGTTACAAGCTTGTCCTTGACTTTATTTGGGCAACCCTGTAGATCAAGTAAGAAGATCCTTGCACAGGCCACAACCAATCAAGAGTCCCGTTTGATTATCTGTAGAGCCTTTTGGAATTTCTTTTAAAGTTTAAACCTTGTTGAGTGCTAGCAAATGGTTAGGGTTCAAAGATCAGGTCGCTGTTGTGTAGTTTTAGGGCTGAGAACAGAATCTTTGGTCACGTCACACACGATTTTTCAGTTCTTGACTACTGACAAAAGGGTTTATGTCATGATTCCTGAAACTTAACCTAATTTTGGTCTTCGAATGGTTGAAAATTTGCAACCTTTAATCTTACCCTTTTAACCTAAAGTCTCTCTTTATGGTCTCTCTCTCTATACAATTAGAGAGATGAGCCAACGGTAAATGGTTCACTCAACAATTAAGGCTACCTGATGATGCCACTCTTGGGTTTTCTGAAGCCGGTGCAAGATCAAAATTTCAACTTTCTTTTGGAAGAGGAGAGAGAGGTAGAGAGGTTTCTGAAGAGAGAAAGTGAAGTTGGCGGAGAGAGACATATGTACGACAACTGGGAGCCAATGGAAGAGTTCTGATCCTTTTGGCTTTATTTCATGCAATGGGAAAGAAGTCTAGCCCGCTGCCATTGGACGGCTCTGATCCACTCAGAGTCTCAGTTTCAGACAGCTAAAGGACTGATTAACTCATTTTATATTATCGCTTTGCCAGTAAAGCTCTGTAGCCTGAAATAGAATATGGAGGTCCTCATAAATGTTTGGACTTAATCGAGGTGGATAATACACTGTGACTTAGGGGATTATCCAATGAGTAATGGGTTTGTGCCACGTGGGTCAAATCTATGCGTGGATATAGCTCCACCAATCATAGTATAGGACACAGTGCCATCGTGGCAGAGACAACCAATCAGTTGCTCGACGAAGTTAAGGTATCAGCAGATACGAGAAAAAAAGTGCGTCTTTTCATAATTATTGAAAGTCTTGTGTTTGATCACATCCTCCTGTCACATTAAAGTCTCAAAATCAGTCTGACTCAAGCAAGTTTGCTTTCCACGACATGGTTTCGTAACAGGATCAGTTAACTGTGAGAGTTGGTTGATTTCACTTGGCAAAAATGGAGACCCGACTAGGTTTCATTATAATGTACGTAGGTCTAAGGTTATGATGGGCACAGAATTTTGGCCGAGAGAGCATACAGTTGTTTGATGGAGTCATCGGTTATATTCGTGTCCTCATCTTTACATATATGACTATTGATTGTTCTTCTTTTGTTTGTTTCATTTTCTATTGTTTTAGCTATTCAGAATGCTTCTAATGTTTTATATATATATATATATGAGAGTGTGTGCTAGTGTAAAAGATTCTTCTCATGCTTCTCTTCTTCCTTTTCTTCCACTTTTTGCCATTAGTCAGGCTATAGCATGTTCCTGTGTATCTACTTCTACTGTTGTTTTAGACAAATCCAGTTATGTTAATATTGTTTACTATACCTAATATAATAATACTATGCCACCCAAATAGGATGTGCTTTTCACATAAACAATGACTAATTGATCTTTTCTGTTTTGCAGATAACTTGTGTTCCATTCACTTGAGAGGCATAATATTTTGGAAATATTTTAAAAGTTGAAAATAACAAATCTTAAACCTTAGGATATATGAACTTGAAACTCATCTAAATTACAAACAAATGATAAAAATATATGAAAATATTTTTAAAATTTTAAAAGTGGAGAACTTTCATATTTTTTAAATCATGAATAACTTCAGCAGAGCATTGAGAATTGATCAAGTTAACCTCACGAGAAGAGAGAAACTTTAGGCAGAATTAGAGCATGATATGCTTTTCACTCCTTTGTTTTCTTTTCTTTATCTGAATTAGAGTATGATGTGATTTTTCATAATTACAATCTATTGTTTTGGCATGATCATCCTTCTAGTCAAGTCCATCTTAACATGAAACTAATAAAACCACCATCACTTAATAGCTAAGGCAGTACATTCACTTCATAAACTCACACGAGATTGTTCTTATCTTCAAAATTTGTTGTGTTTTCATTATACATGATTTACATTTGGGTTAGTCGTATGTCCAAACATGTGTACATAGATTTATCATATGACATGTATCATATATGTATATATTATGTAGCATATTATAACTCTTAAGCTAATTTTGAGAAAAACAAGCTAAGATCTTGATCATGTTTCTACTTATTTTAAATGGAAATTTACATAATTAGCAAAGTTTAAGAGGAAATTCAGTCAATTGGCTTGTCAAAAAATGATTTGAATTCAATCTTTTAGGATTGTCAATTTTTGTGTGTCTTAACTGTTGGAATAACAAAATATTTTTCTTTCCGTAATCAAAACTAGTCTTCTTTTATGCCCATGCATTAATTTGTCCTATGATCTAGAAAAGGGAGAAAACATGAAAAATGGGATTTAAACTTAAACAACACCCAATGAGAATCCCAAGCGTGAAGTTTGGGAAAGTTTAGTAGTATGTAATTTTAACCAACACTTACTTTGACAATTGGTAGATACTTAATTTTTGAAATGTAATTGAATTTATAAAATATTAAACTATAGAATAATCAATTTATGAAGTAATTTCCCGAAAATACTATTTCACCCACACAAGTATAAAATCATCACAATCATGTGCACTAAGACATGTGAATGTAAGTCAACATTATGCTATTTAATATATTTGATCATTATTTTCCTAAAAAATAGTCACCATAAATATTTCTTCAAGAAAGAAAAATGAATAATAAAATGTTGATTAGAACCTCAATAAATTTAGAAATAATCTTTCTACTAGTTAAAGATAAGACTGTGTTAATTACTAAACTCTTTGAATCCCGTATATTAGCAAGATTTTTATTAAGTTATTGTTAGAACCTCGATAATGCAAGATAAAGAGGGAAGGTGCTTTTAGGTCTTCAGGATATATGTAGAACCGTCAAATTACTAGTTAATTTGCGCATAAGTGTGTACTATATGTATAGATCTTATTACTAGCACAAGTTAATTATTGTGACTCTTTATGATTTTAACCTATGTGTAAGTGTGCTTAGGTGTGTAATCTCATTATTGTGAATACTTCACCAGCAGTAAATGCCCTTCTTTTGAAAACTAATGATAATTGTGTTGTGTTTTTGCAGTGTAAAATCAACTATTGAAAGGTACAAGAAGGCTTGTGCAGATTCCTCCAATTCCGGATCCGTTTCCGAAGCTAATGCTCAGGTACAGTTTATCCACAAAACGTTTTGGTGGACGCATGCATGTTTATGGTCATACTTATAATTAATGTCTAGGGTGTTGAATGATATTAGCTCCAACTCCAAGTAAGACTGATTATCTCTATAACAAGTTGATTAATATTTGTTGACTGGTTCAATCATCTGACCATCTGGTTGCATACACTATGTATTGTTTCTATGTCCACACAGGTCTTCTCTATTTCAAAACGTTCTTTTTTGTAGTTTATTTCACTTTAAAATCTACAACTTTTATGACCAACGTTTTAAGTATGGGGATGCTATTGGTGGATCTTGAATGTTGGCCATGCAAAATTGCAGAAGAGAGGCTATTACATTATATAAGAAAAAAAGTATCACTATTGTACAAATCTATGAGTCATTGCGTTTATTGATTTGTATTGCAGTACTATCAACAAGAGGCAGCAAAATTGCGTTCACAGATTGGAAGTCTGCAGAACCAAAACAGGCAAATCATAAGATTTGTTGGTCTTTTTCTTTGCATGAAATCTGGTTTGGAACATCAAATCGATGAAAGTTTGTCTTTGCAGGCATTATCTTGGCGAGTCACTGGATACCTTGAATGTCAAGGATCTAAAGAACCTGGAAATAAAATTGGAGAAAGGTATTAGTAGAATCCGCTCCAAAAAGGTAACCTTTTCGTGAAATATCCTTTTTTTACGTTACTTTGTGCAATTGATTGTATTATTGTTGACAAGTTCCTTCTTGTTTCTCTTTTTTTTCTCAATCTACAGAATGAGCTTTTGTTCGCCGAAATTGAGTATATGCAGAAGAAGGTACTCGTTTCTTGTAGAAAATGGTTTTACTCTTCAATCAATTATCATGTGCCTGAGAAGCCAATGACACTAGGAAACTCTGAATCAAAAGACTTGACCTCTGGACTTATCAAATTCATCTATTCAGGGGGGTTGATTTTCAGTTTTCACAATCCTAACACTTTCATCTTTCTTTTAATTGCACAAGATCTTCTGAAATATACCAAGGCAAACTTATACCCTTCACACTTTATAATCACTAGCCACTAATGGTTTCTCATTCATGCAACGTCCAATACTTGTTTTTCCTAATCCTTTCCTTTTGCTCTATTTTTTTTTCCCCGTAATATGTGGAAGAAATGCGATTGATAGAGTATCAATAATTGGACTTGACATTGCTAACTGTTTTTGACTGAAAATGGTCACCGCAGGAAATTGATTTGCACAACAATAATCAGCTTCTCCGTCAAAAGGTCTGCTTCTCTGTTCATTCAAAAAGGGGAGGAATAAAAAACCAGTCACTAATTACGAGTCTTTCATAAACATGCAGATTGCTGAAACAGAAAGAAAGCATAACAACATGAATTTAATGCCAGGAGGGAGTGGGTACGAGATCTTGCAGCCTCAGGCATTTGACTCTCGAAACTATTTTCAAGTGAGCGCATTACAACCCACTACCCATTATCAGCACCACGACCAGATGGCCCTTCAATTAAAGTAAGATTCTTTTTCTTTCCTGTTAAATGACAAAGCATCATGCACAAATATCAAAATTTACCTTAGTATTCTTGTGATCTTTGTATGAGTTAAAGTAGTTAAAGTCTATAAACTTATTCTTGTGGACATCATTTAGCTCCGACTATGGACATCATTTAGCTCCGACTATGTCCCGTGAAAATCACCAAGAAGAACTCAGTTAACAAATAAGTTCAAAAACAAGTTCTTGTGAGCTTAGCCAAGTAGTTCTTCTTGGTTAAAACAAATCAAGCAACTTACGCAAATCTAAGATGTTTGCAGATCAGGTTGTTATTTTCGTCCCAGATTGTCCATAATGTGAACATACGTCTTTCTCCAGTATCTGTTTGATCAAGTATTCGTGCCTATTGGTTGGCAGATCAGATTCTGCACAATGCTTGGCAAGCATATGAATACTCTTGAAGATCATGGAAGCATGCCTGAAATTTCTAAACCTTGAAACATAATGTCAATTCCTTGAAGTAAATTCTAAATAAATTATTACACAAGTAGCGCATATAATTTCATTACATTTGAAGGATAAGGCAATGTCTTCTAACGATGATTAGTGTAGGAATAATCTTATTTGATCTTAGAGGAGGAAAAAAGCTAAATTTTAGTGGGATAAAAAGCACAACACCAGCCATCTGGTTCATCTAGCTCCCATCTTACGAGTCAAAGTGGATATATATTTTAGCTTAGAACACTTTGTGGTTCTTCATGTGACAGAAAAAATCAATAAGATGTGATTATTTCCAAGTGTGTCTCTATGTTTATTGAAAATATTCATAGGTGCGTACCAATCTAACTGGTGAGGTGTGTTCGGCACCTAATGTCAAGGTCTTCAACAATTAACATCTAATAGTTTTTCTGTGTTCTGCAGTTGATATGTTTCAAAGGGACCATATGGCTTTCAATTTAGCTCTTTGTGCAAACTACCTGGTGTTTCGTCAATGAAAGTTGCAAGTACGCTGGAAAAAGGAGAATAAAATCTTAGCAGCAAAAGTTAGCTTTGCTTGAGTGGAGAGCCTAGTATTCTCCCCTCTATGCATTAGCTATGTAGAACAAGTTAAGACTTATGAATATGATTGCGAGTGAATTTCTTCTATGTATCTTTAGTACATGCATCCAGATTCTGTAACAGTTGCACAAACTTGTTTGTTAATCCCTTGCTTGACATAATATTTTCTCTTCTTTTATGTTTGCTTCAATATTTTATGGAAGTCTAGGTACAGTTATCTTATTAGCAGCGACAATTAGTTGAGTAACGCGTTCATCCCAACCCATTACTTCCAAAGCTGCATGAAGCGGCAACCTAAAACAACGAACATCGTGCATATCATCTACTGCTACCTCAAATTTGAATGTACTGAGAAGATTTAGCCCAAACACTTGACACCAACTAACATCTGTTTCTCTTTACCCTTTAATAATCTTAACACTACAACAAAGTTGACCTTTGTTTATGAAAAAAAATCGTAGCAAAAGGTACAAAAATCATTACTAATAGTAATTGAAAACTATAAGTGATGTTTATGCTTATCGTCATTAATAGGTTTTAACTATGTTTTATTTTGCAGCGGAAAATTATTAGCGACGTTGTGGGGAATCATTGCCGATAGGTACATCTATGTTTATTTTTCGTAGCTAAAAACTGTTAGCTAAGTTTCCAGAAATGTAGCCAAAAGATTTTAGTTATGTTTACGAAAACGTAGTCAAATGTTTTTAGCTATATTTAAAAAAACATAACCAAATGTTTTTAGCAACATTCTCAAAAACATAGCCAAATGTTTTTAACTACATTTATAAAAATGTAACCAAATATTTTTAGCTACGTTTTGTATACATTTTAACGAGTTATTATTCTATTTTAGAATAAATTATTTGTTACATTTTTTTTCCATATTATTGTATATAATATATCAATATATTTTTATTGTTAATTTATTA
>JAOTJB010000002.1:37772616-37789290 GCA_027123815.1 Erythroxylum minutifolium
GTTTATAACTTATAAGAACATAGATAATTTCTTCTCATATATTTTTAATTATTATATACATTAAATTATTATTAAAACTTTTACAAATTTTTAATAATTTCAAAAAATTATTCTATATTTTATAGAAACTGATTCATGCTTTTTACTTTTCATATTTACATAGATAATTAGTGCTTCTCAGAACTGCAATTGTTAATATTTACTCAATTAAAATTTTCATTTAATCCAACTGAAAGTTTGAAACGTTGTAGTCTTCGTCAACTATACCTAACTTTTAGTAAAGAGTATAAAATTAAAAATATATAATATATTTATAAAATTATCGTGAATGGGGATCCCCACAGAGTGGGGATTACTCAACCCGTCCCCGTCTCCGACTCTATCTTGGGGGTTATATTTGCTCCATTCCTGATTCTACGGGGTGATTTTTTCCCCAATCCCAGCCCCAAACGGGGAATCCCCACGAGGATCCCCGAACCCCAAGCCCAAATTGCCATCCCTACCTATAGGTGATCAATTGAATTCACCGAGATCTCTCTTTTAACTAATCAATTGACATGATGATTACAAGTCTATAGGTTGCCAACTCTCGTTGTACAATCCTACACAAATAATCTTATTCACTCTCTCGATTAGTTACAAGATGACAAATAAAATCAACAATCATCAAAGACACTTTCATTCAATTCAATAAAATAAAAGTTTTAACAAAATAGTTCAAAAGTAAACCCTAAAACTAAATCAGTCACTTATGGTCTCCATAACATCATCAACACACAAATAATCCATTTTACAAAGATTAGAAGAAAGAAAAACATAGAAAATTGAATAAAGGAAACTTCTTCTCTTCTTTGCAAAAATATGGAATTTTTTATGTTGATGTGCTATTTCCCCCAATCTTGATGATAATCCTTGAATCTTCACCCTCCTCAAGGCTCAAAACTTGTGTTCTTCACTCAAAAAGGCTCTTTCTATAGAAGGGTTTTGTCCCTCTTCCCATGGAGGCTTAATTCTCTCTTTAATAGTCTAGAAACTTTAAGTTTAATGAAGCCTCGCATAATATCTTGGATTATAATTCCCACGATCGTGGGAATTGGCAACAGAGAGTCTCCTCTTCTCTTCTCCTCTTTGATCTTTAGCCCAATCGCGCAATCTCCAAGTTGCTCAATCTTCCTTCCTACATAAAAAAAATCAATTCTTACCCTAAATTAACATCAAATATAAAAGAACAACAATGGAAATCAAACTAAACGAAAACATACACAAATGAATCCTAAACTACAATAATGATTAACAATATATAAGAAAGACATGCCAATTGCTTAGAAAAACATAAACTACTGCATAACTATCACCGCCCTATCTTTAACCCCCTTTAGCTTGTGGAGGTGCTGAAGATTAAGCCACCGACATCTCTACAGTGACTAACTGTGGACAATCTCTGATGAAGTGCCCTCCTGACCACAATGGAAACAACCTGTTATATTCATCCGACACTCACCAAAATGTCTTTTTCCACAAGTAACAAACTCTAGCACTAGGTTCCTAGTGTAACGGGAGTCTCTAGACCTATTGGGTGATGCAAAGGATCCCTGGCTAGATGATTCGCCTTTACTAAAGCTCCTGGCATCACTCCATCTTGACTTTTTTTTCTTGGCCGAACCCTGGGATGAATTAGCTGGTGCGCTATGTTTTTTTTTATCTTGAATTCTGAGTGATTGTTGTTGCATTTCTCTCCATTTTTATTGTAGCTTCAACTAATTCCCCACAATGTGTCTGTGAAGCCAACGATAGGTGAATCCGTAATTTAGGACTCAAGCCTGTAGCAAACTTCTTGCACTTTTTCTCTTCACTATCAACAATAAACGAAGCACTTCTAACAAGTTCTGAAAATCTGTTCTCATTATCTGTCATTGATGTCAAACCTTGCTCTAGACGAAAGAACTCCTTTACCCTTGCATCCTTATAACTTTATAGGTAAAATTTGTCTGTGAACTCTCTCTGAAATTCTGCCCCCATTCAGATGTCGTCTCTTAATGGTTTCCTGCTAATCTTTACCCTTGTCCTCAAGGAGGAAGGTGGAGAATATAACTCTCTGCTCATCTATACATCCCACCGCTCTATATATCTTTATGACTATATCTAACATATAAGTGCACTCTTGAGATCTCCACTTCCGTCAAAAATCTTAGCGCCCAATTTATAGACGCGCTCATTTGAACATCCAAAAGCTTCCAAATTTTCACATGGCTGCCTCATCGTTGCAGTAAGAATTTAAGTCATCTGTTCCACATTAAAACTCACCCCGGTCTGCTCAACAGACCCTGCCAATTGGGAATGTGGTTGGTTCATTGAGGCACTTGCTGACTCTAGAATGTGGTCTTCCTCCCATAACGGAGGTGACTCAGGTGCAGGAGCCATTAGAATGGCTCTCCTGTCATGTCCACGGCCTAGTCTATGCATCATGATGTGTATTCGGAAAAAATGAAAATTTGTAAATTTTTCAGTTTATGAAACAATATGCATGTAAATCACAACATTTTATTGGTCACCTCACTTTTTAAAAAAATGTGAAAACCTTAAACCAAAAAGGAGGCAACTCATTTTTAAAAGTCAGGCTCTGATACCAATAATGAAATGTCCTTATCTTGAAATGATTAAGCGGCCTACCCAGCATCACAAGGCGGCCCTCCAATTGATATCTAATCTAGCAGGAAAGTTCCCGTGGAGCTAAGCCTATTGTCCTTTTTACCAAAAAGCCTTAACTTAACATTAGAAAGATATAAATAGTGGAGTTTGTTTTTTGGTTATAATTTTTATTAAAAATTTTGACAGCACAATGGCTTTTAACCTATCCAAAATTTTCAAAAGCTTTATAAAAGTGCTAAAAACTTCTATAATCATCTCGAAATCCCCACTACAAATTTTGGACTTTAAGTCTATTCACTTGAAATCTCAATATTCACTTTAATAATCTTAAAAATAAACTTAGACATATTCATGCATTTAACTTTAAAACATTCATATACATATGTTCTTTACACAAAATATAGTCCAAAACAAATTCATAAAGATGCAAATGTTCCCAAAAATATTTACAAGACAAAAATGCCTACATAACAGCACATGACGAAGTTGCTTAGTCAAAAGGTGGAGTCCTTATTACTGAAGCACCTGAGCGTGCAACTGGGAGGTTTCATTTAAAAATAGAAAAGAGAGTCTAAGCTAAATGAGCTTATTGAGTGTTAGAATTTAGGTTCAAATCTTATTTAACTACTTAAACCTCTATAAAACAAACTCATCTTAATTTGCATAATTTAATATTTAATATAAAACATATATGCTTCCCGAAATCAAGTTTCTCAAATCACTTTTCAAAAAAATAGTGGTGGCATTAAAAATGTCATGAATTTCTTACACGACGTAGCTTATCACTAACTTCTTTGCCATAAAGTACCCTCAAGTTTAAAGTCACGGAGCTGGTTCTGCATTGCTTACCTGTGACTGGTTAATCACTAGTGACGGTGTTGGTTCTACATCGCTTACCCGTACCAGGATAACCATTATACATCAGTAGTTACGGAGCTAGTTCTGCATCGCTTACCCATAACTGGTCAACCACTAGTTACAAAGATGGTTCTACATCGGTTACTTGTACTAGGTCAACCGTTATACATCAGTATATTAATATGTATAAAACCTATCGGTATACCATAGGCTAAAATCCATAACCTCTTTATCATCTAACAACATCATCTCAATATAATTCAATTCATATATTGCTAAAAACATAAAATTATACCAGCAATATTTACTTATAATGCATCATTTACATAAAACTCAAAATCCATATTCACTTCATGACAGAATAAAAATCATTTTCATAAAATCCATATTCACTTCATGACAGAATAAAAATCATTTTCATAAAATACATTTGAAATGAACTCACCGTTAAGCAACTTTATCGCCAAGCACACTCACGTGTTCTGTGCCTTTCCTTTACTTACACAAGTGCATTTTGTTTAGGCATTTACTTCCAAATTCGGAAATAAGACATAACACTATAAATTTGGTTTAACCAAATTCGAGATTAGTATTTAATCATGTAAAAAGTACGCTAATTGTATTTCTGTTTACTACCGAAAGCTAACTTATTATTCTCCATTTCCAATTATAACTTCAAAAATCACTTAAAATCATATTTTTACCCATTCTAACCTATCAATTTCTTCAAAACACTATCTCGCTCAATTCAATTCGCCATATTATGAAGATGTATGATGAGTAATGAATATGGCCTATGTCCAGAAGCTATACCTCCACTTATTCTTGACTTTGTAGATAGCAAACTTTCAAATTAGGCTTTGAGTTCTTCTAGAAATTTGTTCCCCTAAGGCTCTAGTTTTCGTATCATCAAAAATCATACCATTTCAACTTCTAAATCATGAAAAATCTACCAAATATCACAATCTATTTCAACACAGGGTAATATCAGGTTACCATTTTCAATCTCACACTTCGATATCATTAATCCAGAATTAGGTCTAGGTTTATTCTAAATATTTTCAGTACTATGTCTTAAGATTTAGATGCAATTTTAATCACCTAATTTGGAGGTTTGTATCCCAAGTTATGATTAAAACAATTGGGCTAGTTCAAGTGATCTGAGAATCAAAAACAAAATTTCACTAAACATAACTCTTTCACTTGTCATATTCAACCCTTAAATGCTTCCAAACTTATTATCTACTCCATGAAAATTCAAAAATCATCATTTATCGTACATAAATCTATCCGAATAAAAAGCCCTAAAACTAGAGATTTAGGATAGGAAACTTACCACTTTGTTTCAATCTTTTGGAAAATTGAAGAACACTTAATCTTGATCAAGCTCTGTTCAATTCATGCTCCAAAACCCATCAAAAATCACCTGCACCCTCCTTCTTCTCTCGTTGGCTGAAACTTCTCTCTTTCTTCTCTTCTTTTTCTTCTTTTGTTTCACTCTCACGTATATGTTGAAAGAATGAAGCAAAATGTCCTAACTTTTGCTTTTTATACTCATTTAATGGATTACACATGTCACCTTCCTATTTGTCATCACTAATGACTCATCAAACATAGGTCATAATCTCATCGGTCATCTCTAATGACTTATCAATCCACTAATATCATATAAAAAGACCAAATTTCCCTTAATTAGTGAAAAAGGACCAGATTGCCCTTTAATGCATTTAATTGACCAACTAACCTAATTAAACCCCGAAAACATTCCATAGCCGTCTTATTTTCAAATTCACCATGAAATACTCTAATTAAGGTCAATTCTTATTTCTTGGATGAGTTTAAAATCATTAATAACCATTATTTTCCAAAAAGGGCATTTTAATCCTAAAGTTTTGGAACTCCCGAAATCCATCCTATAGGACTTATTTTTGATCGATTTCAGTATCATTAAACTCTAATACTTATTTTGGATATTTTTTAGTATTTTGAGGTTGTGTCCCAAGAAAATTCACTATTCATTTGAAAACACTATTAACTGAACATGAAAAAAAATTCAATGAAAGGAAAGTTTCAGGGTTACAAATAAGGGATTTTAGTTAGGTATTTTAAGGATGATCGAGTGAGAAGAGATAGAGAACTGAGTTTAGTTGAAACGAAGTCATTTTACTATCATGAAGAAACGACATCATTTCGCTAATCAAACAATCTTCTCCTAATGACGCTGATGTGTCTTATTAGTGAGGGCCATTGACAAGTGGCAGTGTCACATCAACAAAGATAACGGTGATACTAATATCGAGTTAGAATTTAAACGAATTGAAAGTTTGGACATTTTATAACTATTTTTAATGTTCGAGCTATAATGGAAAAATTAAGAAAGTTTAGACTTTTTTTGGTAATTAACCCTTTCTTAAATCATGGCCTAATAAAAAAACAACAATAATTCCTAAAAAAATATTTCATATCTTTCTCATAAACTATTCTTTACATTTATTTTCATAGTGTAATGTTATTATTTTAGCTAAAAATTATTTTCTATGGCCATAAACAATTCTAGTGAACATGAAATAATAAATTTGTTCAAATTTAGATCCTTGGTCCCCTTTTTAACATTTTCTATCATTAAAATAAAAAATTAGAAAAAACCTTTTCCCACTTTATAGACTCCTTTCTACTCTAATCTCTTCCTCTTTAATGCGTGTTTATTCCTTTATAACATCGATCAATTGCATGTAAGAATTTATCCACCTCCATGGAAAAAAAAGTCCTTCAACTGTTATAAAAATTGTCTCTTATTTGTGCTATTTCTAGAAACTGATTGCTTTGTTTGTTATTGTAAATTCTAGTTTTGTGGTTTATAGAAAAATAATTTATGCATGCTTATGTGATTCTTATCTTGTGTTCTTACTTCGAATCAGAATATGCCTCGTATGTTTTCACTCAAACTTGGAAAAACCTCCTTATGTATGTACCCTGCCTAGGTTCGGAGTTGTGTTGTGTAGTGGTTTTGTGTTGTTGTTATGTGTGGTGTCTCCTGCAGTGATCCTTCACTAGTGGTGGCCATGGCATCTGGCGGAGAAGCTATTGCCACTGATAAAAGCAAACACACATAAGAAGGGGGTGAATTGTGTGTATAAAATTTTTCGTAAGTTTTTTCAATTCGTATAATAAATAGGTCCTGGTTAAAAAATAGTAGGAGCCTGTCAGATGTTTGTGTCATTCGAGCTTCAAAATTTATAAGCCCTCAAATATTGCAAGCGCACGGGTCGTGACTATACTATAAGAGGCGTCGATCCCACAAGGAGGGGGAGCAATCTAATCCCAACATCAACGGCTAGAAAAACTATAAAACTGAAAATAAAAGATGCAATAAAGACTAATTATAAGAATTGAATTCAACTAATCAAATTCGAAATTAAACACAAAAGTATTAACAAGTGAGCAATATGCAATCATAACAGAAATCAACCTAAGGAGTTTACCAATTTATGAGAAAGGAGATTTTACTTATCATTAATGTTAGCCTAGTCGATTATATATAAATAGAGTGTCAATTTTAGACTATCCTAGGGCTGATTACTCTCTCCGGAGTTATAACCATTAAACCCTAAATTATAAACCCTAATCAGATTATGGAATTTGCAATCTCTCAATTCACAACACTCTAATAAACTATCAGAACATCAGACAAGATCTTTCTTCGCACAATTACCAATATGATTTATCATGGTTTCTATTAAATCGCCTAACTCTTATTAATCTAATTTAATTATTTTTTATTCAGTTCACCCTCTCAGTTTATTACTGAATTATGTAAGAATGCAATTAAATCACCACATTCATCCAATAAACACAATTGACTAAATTATCATTAAATCAAAATAAAATCCCTAAGAAGAGTTTAGAACATCATCAATATTCCAAATCCTATCATCATACTATCCATTTCAATTCTATACATAAATAAAATTAAAAATAAAAGAAAACACGACTTGGAATAGATGATGGAAGGCAGCGATGTCAGAAAATCTCTTGATCCGAGAAGTTCGTCGAGTTAGCTTCATCTTCCTCTTCCTTCTTCTTCTTTCTCTCTCTCAATTTTAAGTGTGGCTACATGAAAAAACATAAAAAACTATTTAAAGATCAACAACTGAAGAGAAAAAGCTCCTTTTTCTCTTCAGTTGTTGATCTTTAAATAGTCTTTTATGTTTTAGGTAACCTTAGGAGTTTTTCAGGGTCCGAAAGGTCCAAAAAGTCCCTCGAAACGTGAAGTTTGTAAGTTTCTATGCGTTTACCCGATGCAGGCCATAATCGTGGCTCACATCTAAGACTTCTGTCATGCCAAGATCGTGGGCCACTCCTGAAGCTTCTGTCACCATCGTGGTAGGTGTTATGGACCGAGTTTCCTCTGAAACTCCTCTGTTATTCGATATTGACCATGAAACACTAGCAAACACATCAAGTAACCTAAAAAAACATAACATTTAAACTCAAAAACTTGTACTAACCCATAAAACACTTAAAATACAAATAATTAACAAACTAACACAATTATAACCTAAACATATACTAAATGATCGAGCTAACGGCTAAAAACATATTAAACTATGCCCTAAAACATGATGCAATTTACACTTATCATCAGAAGATAAAGCCTTTTTTAAACAACAGGAGTTTATTAGGCAATATAAGCCTTTTATGGGATAAGGCCTTGCTTAAATGAAAGGAGCCTACTGAATGATAAATCCTATTAAAACAATTTAAAAATAGAAGGTACTTGTTAAAACTGAAAGGAAACTCTTGCAAGTTGAAAACAAAAGTAGTCTTTAATAAAGGTGAGGGAGCATCTTGTTAAAAACAATACACACACATTATAATACAAACATTTAAAAGTTAAAGAGAGAAAGAAGAAAGACGCAGTTGATTTATACTGGTTCAGCTTAAAACCCAAGCCGACTTCAAGTCCCTAAGTATCCAACTTGATTGTTTCACTATAAAAATCGAGTATTAAATTTGACAAGCCTCTCTAAGTACATATTTTTCAAGGTTATCTAACCTTTCACACCCGAAGTGTATAACAAGCTTCTAAAAAGCTCACAGAAAAACAAAATAACAAATTTTCTCTTGATATAGTGATTTCACTTTCTAAAACACAACAGTAATGATATGATTCTCAAGAGTATAAATGCTGCTCAAAATGTTTCGATAATTTGAATATGTTCGTTCTACTTCATAAGTGTTGTTGCTTTTCCTTAAATAGTCAATTTCTTCAACTAGTCGTTGCTTTACTCGCATCTTTAGTCAACTAAATGGATTTAACCTCGAATAACTTCGTTGTCATCTTTTCCAAAAATCTTCCAGTAACCACGAAGCTAACATATGACCTTTATAATTAATAGGATGCTTTTAGATAAACTATTTATGATAAGGTAAGTTCATAAAGAAGGTTCCTGCAAGAAAGAACTGTATTTCTTATGATTTTATTTCCTTTTTGAGAATTAGACCGTTAATTTTACAAAGAAATAAATCTAGTTTGAATTTTGAAATATTATATAGTTATCATCAAAATTGTTAAATATAAACCTTGAGCTAACAATTCCCCCTTTTTGATGATGACAAGCAATAATACCTATGATTTTTATATGTTTAGTTATAATTAACAGGAGCCTGTTTCTTAAGAAAGGAACCTATCGTTTATATGTCACAAATTTTCACAATTTTTAACAACATAATCAGTCGCATATATATTCGACCAACATTGAGAAATATGCATTTAGAAATATATCATCATATATGCAAAAAAAATATGTAAAATATATCATATAAACTCTCCCCTTTATCATTGTAAAAAATAAAGGAGAATAAGGAGGAAGTTAGAAAAAATTGAAAAAAAATTGACACAGTCAGTGAGGAGATTTCTTAAGGAGAATTTGTAAATCTAGGACTTGGTTTTAAAGGCTATCTATTCTTTTGCATAGTTGATCCTAATTTGTGCAAATGTCCATTAGTAGTTGTAAAATATCCATAAAATTTACATCCTGAGAAGGGACCGGAGCCTGTTGCTCTAGAGTAGGACCTATAATATTTGGTGTCCTTTCAGACCTCTACTCTGAGACAGGAATTAAGAAATTCGCTACTCTTTATGTTTTCTTCTCCACCCAAATATTTATTTTTAGCTCGTACCCAAACTGGGAGGGGATAGAGGAATGAAACTTGCTAGGCTCATACCATGTCAGATTGTCAAAATGAACACTAAAATATGCGAAGATCTTGATTAACAACATTCTATAAGGCAGACCTCTAGTAGTGCTCTTGTGGCTTCTCTTTTCCACCATAAACTTCAAAATCATTGTTGGGAGATTCATTTTGTTGCCCTTCAGTAGATTGTACACCATATAGGTATTTAGAAGACAACATCTTTCTACTGAGCTAATTTATGGAAAAATTGAAGTAGCCGATATTAATGCAAGGCATCTAGACAGTAGGTTCAGATTTCTACACATAGGTCTCCTTTCATGGGCATTCTCAATATGCAAATATATGAAGTGCACAACCTTTCCCAAATTAAGATCAGCAATGTTCCACTTATGGCAAGGTCAGTCCTACTTGTGGAAGCTATGTTAAAAATGTTCCCCAATATATCCTCTATTATCAAGATCTCATAATCCCGCACCCAATATATGATGGCTATCTTTCCATCAATTTCTTCTTTTCGCATGTGTGTGTAGAAACATCTGACTAATTCAACACACACTATATCATCTAAATTGTAAAAAGTTCTCCCACCCAACAACAAAAATGAAAGCAGAGAGAGGAATACTAATATCATCGAACATAGGAGGAGACACAATGCATCCAGCAACCATTTTTCTCTTCTTGTACTGCATTTCATAGTAGGCTTCAACTTCTATTGATTGAAAAGATTTTATTTGTGTTGATAAATTTTGCTTTTTGAGGACCATTAATTTCTTAGACATTTTTTCTCTAGGCATTTCTTCAAACAGATCCTATTTTACAAATAGCTCATCCCTGACAATGGCTTCCTCAATGTTTTCTTTAACCATAGGCTTTTTTCATTTTCTTTTCTCTTCCCTTTTTTCTTTTCTTGACTCATCTTTTTTTGTTTCTTCTGCTTCAGCAGCTTCTTTTTGTGGAGATTGTGTTGTAACAATTCCTCTGGTCTACGGTCTTCTTTTCAACCTGTAAGTTTCTTCACCGAAACCATTATCATTTATTAACCAGTGCTCTTTATGCACTTTTTTCTCTTTAGGACTAGGTTTAGGAATTTCGGGGGGTTTTTGGAGTAGAAGTGGGTAGGGAGAGAATAGGTAAATAGAATCTCACAATTTTCAATAATTCCCCCTTACTGAAAGTCTCTTCTTCTTCTTCACTTTCTTCTTTCTTTTCTTATCCTTTTTCTTCTTCTTCTTCTTCTGAATCAGAAGCACATTCTTTTTCTATTGTTTCTTCTTGGTCAGCTAAAGAGGAATCAGGATAATCTAGAGATAACATAGCAATAATCTTCCTTTTTCTATCTTCTAAGATCTCCTGATTGGTATTTCTAAAGTTTGGATGATTGGGAGATAAAAACAGGTTTGGTAGTAGTGTCCAGAGAACCTATAATGGGAGACAAAGATGAAGAATCAGAAGTAAAGGTTTGTTCATGATGAGGTGTTTTGTCATAGGTAAAAGTTGAGCCCAAAAATTTCTCCTGTCCTTTTGATTTTGTTGATGCCATTGTAGGTAGGCTTTGTGAAGTTTGAGAGAGAAAATAGGAGGTAATGTAAAGAGTTATGGTGTAAAGAGAATGAGAATGACAAAGATGAGAAAATGAAGGAAGTTTGCTTAGGGTATACTAAGTAAGAAGATGAGTAGACGTATAGACTAGAAGAGGAAGCATAATTGGTTGCGTATCTTCTAACAAATGCGTACTTAGATTTGACAATCTGTGGGTGCATTTTTTTAAAAACTAAGACTTCACCATTAATGACTCCTATTTTTTAGTACATGTTTAATCTTTTTCTTTTACACTAAAAGAAGCCTTTTAAAATAAAAGGGCTTTCTAAATATAAGAAGCCTATTAAATCAAAAGAGAGTTTCTAAGGGATTATAATAGAAGGATCTAGCTTAACAAAATTTAAAGACAAGTAGTAGAGAATATTCATGCAGAAATAATATTAGAGAGTTTGCATATTCCAAATTCTTTTCTTAACACCCAAAATCTATCTTTAGAGAGTGGCTTAGTGAAAATGTCAGCTACTTGATTTTCAATACTAATATGCAAAAGATTAATGGTTCCTTCTAAAACATGATCTTTAAGAAAATGATGTTTGATTTCTATATGCTTAGTACTAGAATGATGCGTAGGGTTTTTAAAAAGATTTATATCACTCATATAGAGAAAAATCTTGTAGTTAATGCTTCATCCATAAGATTTGAGCACAACTGCTAGCAGCTGCTATGTATTCCACTTTAATCGTCGAAAACACTATACAATTTTAGTCCTTGCAAGACTAAGATACTAGACATCCTCCAAGAAATTGACAATGACCACTTATACTTTTTCGATCGACTTTATCACCTGCATAATCCACAATACAATAGCCCAATATGTCAAATTAATTAGTTTTTAGATACCATAGTCCAAAGTCTATAGTTTCGTGAAGACATCAAAAGATTCTTTTTACTGCTTGAAGGTTACTTTCTTTCGGATTTGATTAAAAGCGTGCACAAAGACACACACTAAGTTTTTCTTTCATAAAACAAAATGAGAAGTAACTACATCAATAAGATTGTGATGAGATCACACTATACAAAGTCACTCACTATAAGGAAATTAACGGGTAGATGTTAGAAGAAGAAGAAAAGAACTATCTAAGTATAAAAATTGTTTAATATTTTGGTTCATTTATTAATGTAGTAATAAGTAATAATATTTAGATTGACTATTGGTTTTGTTTTCTAAATTTTAGAATAAGAAGCAAGAGTTGTTAAAGAAATCTATGTTTGAGGGGAATGAGGTGATCGAGGTGTTACGCTATGAAAAATTTTTAATATTTTTAACCTCGATAATATCGCAAGCGCACGGGTCATTCGCATAATACCTAAGGTATCGATCTTACGAGGAGGGTTAATCTAATTCTAAAATCTAAGGTTGAACTAAATTGCAACAATTCAAAATAAACAACTAATGTGAAAAATTAATCAATCATACAATCAACTACTAGAATTAAAATTCAGAAATATAAACAAGATAGCAGTTTGCACAACCTAATGGAAAATCAACCTAGGAACTACCAATTGAGAGAAAGGCGTTTTATCCAACCTTAATGAAACTCTAATTAACTATGCAATTATCGAATTACTAGGTCTAGACGGTCCGAAGGTGGATTACTCTCTCTCGAGTTATAATCTTTAACCCTAATTTATAATCCCTAACTCAATTTATGGAATCGTGATCTCTCGATTCACCATTGACCCAAAACTTAAATTAGTTCTGAAATTGTCTAAAAACCTACCTAAAACCTATGCATGATCCCTCGCCACATAAATTTAACGGTTTGATTCAATTCTTTATCTATCAAACTACCTAACTCTTGTTAGCCCAATTTGATTATTTTCAACCAACTCACCACTCAGTTTATTGTCAAGTTATTAAGAGCATAATTAAATCACAATTAAATTAATAAAAAAAAATCAATCAAAATTTATTAATCTCAAAAATCAAAATCTCAAAGGTGAGTATAGACAAAAACTAAACATTCAACACAACTTATTCTCAACAACTATCTCAACTTTATACATCAATAAAATTGAAATAACTAGAAAATACATCGGGAATAGAATAGTGGAGGTAATGATGGTATGAAACCTCTTGTTTCGAGAAATACTTCCCGTCAAGCTTCTTCTTCGTGTTGCTCTTCCTTCGTCTCCTTCCTCAATCTCTCGGTAAACACTCTTGGGTTTTGAATTTGGCTTATGCAAAAGGCTCTTCCCAAAGGCTTCACATGTCCTTTATTGCTGTATTTATAGTTTGGAAGTCCTAGGTTGATTCGAGGTTGAAACGGTTCGAAAAGTCTTGCAAAACTCAAATTTTTGTGTCAGCCAGATACAGGTCACGATCATGGCCATTGCCTAATCCTCTCTATCAAGATCATGGCTTGAAGTGCACGATCTTAGCCTAAAGGTCACAATCGTGGCCTGGATCCTATCAGCTCGCCTCTTTCTGTCATGATTGTGGACTGTTGTGCTATATTCGTAGGCCAGGTTTTTGGCCTGAAACTCTTCAAAACTTCTTCGTTCTTCGCCGTTTATCCTGAAACACTACAAACACATTATGGTACCCCAAAAATACAACATTTAAGCTCAAAGATTCATACTAACCCATAAAAAACACTTAAACACATAAACTAACACAATTAAAATATATATATACACTAAACACTCAAATTAACACTAAATACCTAACAAATTGAACCCTAAAACATCATGCAAATCATAACTATCAACATCCCCAGACCTATACGTTTACTTGTCCTCAAGCAAACAAAACAACAAACACACAACACACAATGCAATAATGAGACAATGGCTTCGACTTTATGAAATAAATTTAATCATAAACACAATCATACAAGTTATATTTAATCATTAACATCCAAAATTTTTGTCTAACGGCTTCGAACTAAATATACAATTTAATAGAGATCTAAGTGTTAATTTATTTACCCTTTTCATTTGCACACACATTAATAATTTTTGATCCTTTAGACTATGTAAATGTTCCTAAGTATATTTTCATGAAAAGTCAAGCTTATTACAAGTTCGGTAGGTTTATTAAGGAAGCACTTTTTTTATTCTTAAACATAGGCTTAGTCTTTTTATGCAGGGGCAAGTATTGGTAATGAATGTCGATCCGGTTACTCAACTAAGTCATGTTTTTATTAAACAGCTTGGTCAAAATGTCATTATAGCTTTTTGACGCGAAGGCACATATTTGTGATGCGTGTCGATTCGGTTACTCAGTTATATCATGTTTTCAACTAGCTACTAGCTCTATTCATAACCTGACAGCCAACAGAATAGTGATTTATTTAACAAAAAACTCTCTTTTTATTTTTATTTTTTATTACCTACCTTGTTATTTAAGCTACTCATTTCTATGAAAAATACTAGGTAAGTTACTTAAGTTAAAAGGTTTCAAATTGTGAATGAATGTGACAACCTACAGGGTGTTAAATTTACACTAAATCCTAATTGAGCTGTGTATTTATCCAAAGACTCCTAATTCACTAATTTTGTGAGCTAATGATTATTTACAACCTAATCGACTATGTTCAAAATTAAATAAATTTCACTCCATCTAAGCCATTGACACATTCATACAGTTCTCAAAATGTAACCTAATAACTATCATATAATATGCAAAATCACATTCAAAAGAAAAACGCATAATCCTCCCCACACTTGAACAATATATTGTCCTCAATGTGTGAAGGCAATACACAATCCCATAAAAGACAAGAAAAACAAAAATTAAAGTAAACAGAAAATAAAATAAAATAACATAAAAATTAGAACGGAAGGCTAATTTGAAAAAGAAAAATAAATAGGTTAGACACAATTCCTATGGAGATTGAGGTGGTAATGGTGTCAGAGGTGGCAATTGAATACCCTAAGCCTCGAAATATTTGTGGATCTGACGGATACCCTAACTCTGGCGGCATATGTCTAGGCTATCTCCTTCATAATTCTAGTGTTTTCTACAAGTGTCTTGTTAGTTTCGGAGATTGCATCCAAAACCTCCTTCTAGCCATATTCTTCTTCATCTTCCTCAAACTCTTCATTAGTAGAGTCCTCCTCTACTTGCCGAGGCGATGCTAAGCTTGAACTTACTTGACTTGCCCTGATTCGGATATATGTCTTCTGGCTGATAACCCTAAGATCTATATTATAGGACTTAAGGATTTCAACCCGCCATAAGTGATGATGGTTTAAGAATTTTAGGAGATGAACAGTTAATCCCCTCCGTGCCAAAATATTCTACAATGGCAGACACTATATACCCCATTCCTATATTGTTGCTCCTCTTGCACAGAGTCGCAACAATGGCATTTAGCATATGTGTGGATGTGTAGACTGGAATACTGTGGTCCATGCACCATAATATAAAAAGTTCCTCTGTGGAACACTTATTGGTTTCGACTTTATCAAAAACTAGCTAACACATAAATTTGTACAGCAACAAGTGTTCTTGGGACATTATAATATTGTTAGAAGCATTCTTAGCATGAATTGCTCAATTCCAGTAAGCTCATTCCAGTATTGAGAGGGACGAAAGTCTTCATGATGATGAGTCATGGAGGATTCGGGAAATCCACACATCTCGCATATGATTTCTACATTTAATTTATAAGCTCGTCCTCCTAACCTAAACCATAATTTCTACTTTTAATTTATAGGTTCGTCCTCCTAACCTAAACTACAATTCGTTTGGATTCTTAGGGTTGTAGGTTAAGGAAGTGAAAAATTCTAGTGTAAGCTCCTAATAAACAGGAAATTGAAATCGTATGAATTAGGCCCATTGGATCCTCTCAGCTAGGTTTTTTACTAGCTCACGCAACTCTAGCCTATCAAATGTGTCAAAATCAAAGTACTTAGGAACCACAATTTGTCTAGCATGAAGGTATCGAAAATGAGTACCTTCCTCCTCTATGCAGATTGGGAAGGGCACACTAAAGTCTGCTGCTCGTTTTCTTCGTCCACGTCTTACAACTTGCTGTCATCTATATGGCTCCCGTCGAGCTGATTGTTTAATGCATGGCATGATTGGGTAGAATTTGGAAGAATTTAAGAGTTGAAAAAATTTTACAGAGATGGGAGAGTGTTTGTAAGCCTGAAGTATAGAGAGATAAAGTTTAAAATGAAAGTGAATGTAAAAGGAAAGTTAGAACTGAATATATAGGTGGTTACAAGGGTAAATTGGTAAAAAAAAATTAAAACTGTGTCCTCCCTCATTTCTGCACAGTCGTAGGTCACAATCATGTTCATGGCTTGTTGTTTTTCCCTTGTTCTGCATAATCGCAGGCCACGTGTTGGACCCCACACCCCACCCGTAGGTGTTTGCAGGTGATACTGCGGCGTGTGTTTGCGGGTGATACCGCGGCA
>JAOTJB010000002.1:37808411-37820494 GCA_027123815.1 Erythroxylum minutifolium
GTTCTAGGCAACCCCATCAAGAAATCCATCAAAATCTTTTCCCACTTTCATTCAGGAATAGAAAAAGGCTGAAGCTTGCCTGACAGTGCCTGGTGCTCAGCCTTGACTTGCTGACACACTAAGCATCTCTTAGTATACTCCGTAATATCCTTCTTCGTTCCCTTTGACCAAAAATGCTCTTTTAAATCTCTATACATTCTTGTACTCCCCGGGTGCATTGCATAGGGAGCATTGTGCACCTCATCAAGAATTTCATCTTCCAGCTCTTGTATATCTGGAATATATAATCGGTTACCTACCACTATCAATCCATCTTCTCTTACCTCTATTTCTGAAGGTTTTTCATTCTTAATCTCTTCTCTGAGCTTGCTCAAGTACCCATCCTGTGCCTACAATTCCTTAATCTTCTCATTTAATACTGGCATTACCCTAAAGTTAGCCAATATACAACCAAATTCAGCTTGCCTCAATGTCACCCGAAGTTTGGCTAATTCCTTCAACAAAGGAACATATACTGTCTCCACATGTGCTATAGTCGATTTTCTGCTTAATGCATCTGCTACTACATTAGCTTTCTCCAGGTGGTAGTCTATCATCAAGTCATAATCTTTCAGTAGTTCTAACCATTTTCTCTGTCTCAGCTTCAATTCTTTCTGACTCATCAAATACTTGAGACTTTTATGGTCTGTAAATACCTTGGTAGTGACTCTATACAAATAATGTCTCCATATTTTCAATGAAAAAATTATAGCAGCTAACTCCAAGTCATGTGTAGGATAATTCATCTCATAGTGCTTTAATTGCCTAGAAGCATAGGCAATCACCTTATCTTCTTGCATCAATACACAGCCCAGTCCCTTCCTTGAGGCATCACTATACACTATATACCCATCATTACTTGAAGGTAAAGTCAAAATCAGTGTCGTTGTGAGCCTGCTCTTTAATACCTCAAAACGGCTCTGACACTCCCCTATCCATATAAACTTCTAATTCTTCCTTGTCAATTTAGTGAGTGGAGCTGCTATTATGGAAAAGCCCTCCACAAATCTCTTGTGATACCCAGCTAAACCCAAGAAACTTCTCACTTCAGATACATTCTTAGGTGCTTCCCATTTTACAACCGCTTCTATTTTCCTCGGATCCATATGCACTCCTTGCTCTAAAATTACATGTCCAAGGAATGCTACTTCCCTTAGCCAGAATTCACATTTGTTGAATTTGGCATACAACTCATTCTTCCTTAATGTTTCAAAGGCAATCCTTAAATGCTCTTCATACTCCTTATCGTTCTTGGAATAAACCAATATATCATCAATAAAGACAATGATAAATTGGTCCAAGAATCACTTAAAGACTCTATTCATTAAGTCCATAAAGGCTGCAAGGGCATTCGTCAATCCGAAGGGCATAACTAAAAACTCAAAATGTCCATACCGTGTTCTGAAAGCAGTCTTTGGCACATCAGTCTCCTTTATCCTCAACTAGTGATAACCTGATCTCAAATCTATCTTAGAAAAGACCTTTGCCCCTTGCAACTGATCAAACAAGTCATCTATGTGTGGAAGCGAATATCTGTTCTTTATGGTGACATGGTTGAGCTTCCTGTAATCCACACACATTCTCAACGATCCATCTTTCTTCTTTACGAAAAGGACTGGAGCTCTCCAAGGCGAAGAGCTTAGCCTAATATAATCTTTTTCCATTAATTCTCCCAATTGTTCCTTAAGCTCCTTCAATTCTGCCGGAGCCATTCTATAAGGCGGAATCGATATTGGCATTGTGCCCGGAAGAAGCTCTATAGGAAATTCAATTTCTCTAGGTGGTGATAGCCCTGGTAATTCCTCGGGAAAGACATCTGAGAATTCCATGACCACAGGTATTTCTTCTACCTTCCCTCTATTCGCCTTTGTGTCTACCATATAGGCCAAAAATGCTTCACATCTTTTCCTTATCAGTTTTTTGTTGTCAGAGCCAAAACAACTCTAGGTGGACTTAACCTTCTGTCTCCCACAAACACCACCTTTCTTTCATTACCCAACTCAAACTCCACTGTCTTCTATCTGCAATCTAAATTGGCATGATTCTTTTCTCACATATCCATGCCCAATATCACGTCTAATCCCCCCATCTTCAAAGGCATTAGATTCACCACTAATTGTCCTCCACTAATATGTATCTCACAGTCTCGGTATACTTGACTAATGATAATATACTGGCCGATTGGAGTACTCACCATCAAAGGAGTATCCAATGGGCTTAATTCTCTACCATGCACAGTTCGACTCGATGACACAAATGAATGGGTAGAACCCGGATCAATCAATACAATTACATCGTCATCAATTAATTTAACCATACTAGTGACGACCTCTGGAGCTATCTCTGCATCCTTCCTCGTCATAGCAAACACTTTAGTGGGTGCTTGTCTCTCGATCTCCCTGAAGGGTTCCCTTTCCTGGCTGCATCAAAACTGCCCACTTCTGTTATTGTCCTGTGTCCCATTATCTCAGCCCTCTTTGAAGCTTGCATCTGAATTTTCTCATGTCTTAGATTTGAAGGCACTCTCTTGCCATGTGTCCTTTTTCCTTGCAATTGAAACACTCTCCAGTCGATCGGTAACATTCCCTTCTATGAAACCTTCCGCAGTGTTCACATTTAAGAATGGGTGGCTTATCCCCACCTCCCTTCTTGCTGCCTCTAGCCGATAAGGCTTCATGTGAGACAGTTTTCATCTATCTAGGACTGCTTGCTCCACTGTTCCTTCCCTCAGACTATGCAGGGAAAGTCCCGGCACTCCTTTTTGACATAGGAGCACCACCTCCCCTCTTAAGTTGTTCTCTCCCCTTTCTCTTCTTGTTCACTGCACTCTTGATGTTCTCTGTATTTTCCACTCTCAATGCTGCTTCAACCAGTTGTTGGAAGTCGTAAAAATTATGTGCCACCATTTTCTCTCTGATGGCCAAGTGCAGTCCCGCTTCAAATCTTCAGCATCTAGCCGCTTCGCTCGTCATTAACTCAGCCACATATTGGGCCAATTGTGTAAATTAGTGTTCATACTCGCTCACCACCATCTCCCTCTGGGTAAGGCTGAAAAACTCTCTTTGTTTCTGTTAGATGTACACTTCAGACAAATACTTCTTTTTATACACATTCAGAAAGTCCTTCCAAGCCAACCCTGATGGATTCATCTGACTTCCCGGGATACTTATCCACCAATGTAGAGCATCTCCTTGAAGCAAACTAGCAGCATACACAACCTTCTCGTCATTTTCACAATCCATCTGCTCCAATATCCATTCTGTCTTTCTCAGCCATGTCTCACCTTCTTCTGAATCTGTGATCCCATAGAAATCCACTACCCCATACTTCCTCAGCTTGTCGAATTGCTTCCCTTTCTTAACTGAGGCCGAAGCAGAAGCCTGCGACATCTGACCCATAGCCTGGACAAAGGCTTGGGTAAATGCCTAAAATAATCTCGGATCTAAGGGAGGCAATTGTTCTGGCGGAACAGTCGACTCCTATGTCTATGAGGGAGAGGGCTCAATACTATGCCCTACATAAGCTTTAGTATCCCCTGGGACTCTAGACTCATCCGTGCAAATGCCTTGCAAGGATCACTGATTTTCTCGATCTACACCTGAGGAGTGGGAAAAATATTGGGTTGAGCTACACAGCTCAGTAGCTAATATATTTATAGCCATTGACGATGAGCCATACAATCAAACATATATGTATATGAACATTCATATAGGCATACACTTACTATCTCAATCTAGAAATGATAATTCGACACTTACAATTCCAATTCACATTTCATAATTCAATACATCAACGCATAGGACATATTGTGTGTAATTTAACATCAAAGCATAACACTCAAATTTTAGCATAACATATCAAAATGCAAATATGCAAACCAATGGCTCGAGGGTGGAACAAAATAGAGAAATCAAAGTTTACTCTGTGAACAAAACAGGTCCACTTTTCGGATCTCGTGTGCCACAAGCTGGCAGCCGGGAGAAGACTTACGTCGACGTGCAAGTGACTACGAAACGGTTCCTCTCTTGCCCAAAAACAGTCAAATCTCATACTTAATTCAATCAATCACAAGTTCATATAGTCGTGCTTTTCTTCTTTCCATTTAAATCAAAATGCCATGACACAAATCCAAGGCATAGCACGATCATACTCATAATTCAATCATATCAAAATGTCATACATCTTTTAATGCATAACATAAAACACATTATAATGCATTTTCCACATCAAAGAAACTCACAATTTGGCAATTTAAGCATATACACACACATAGGCACATTGCCTATTACACAATAACTATAAATAAATTACCCACCTAATTTTTGCTGACAAATCCAACCTTAAGATTGCCTTTCCTCTTGCTCTTAAGTAAGGTTTTCTTGATTCCCTTCAAATAAACCAATTTTTATTTAATCCATATTTAAATGAAAATTCATAAAACTTCAAGAATCAAAGAAATGCTAAAATTGAATTTAAACCTAATTTACCCATAGTCCATCTAAGTTAGCAAATCCAAAACCTAACTTGGAAACCCTAAGATCAAATGGGTTCCCCTTGGACCATCTTCTTCCACATTCATTCCCAACACAAAAACCCATTTTCTCAACCTCCTTTGTCAAACCAAACAAGAAGAAAGATGAAAACTTACCTCTAACAAGTTGATTTCCTCTTCTTTTCTTCTTCCTTTCAAGTTTCCCACAAATTTCCTCCTTTTCCTAGCTTCTATCATGACTCTCTCTCCTTTCTTTCTCTTTTTTCACATTTTCTCTTCTTTCTTTCCTTAATTTTTGTTTTTCTCCTTCTTAAAAGCAAGACAACATTTTCCTTTACCTATTTTACCCTTAATAAGAGTTAAAAGTCCAACTTACTATTCCCCTAATGCTTCTTGACTTTCTTCAACATAGTGACATGCCAAAATTGCCCTTATTCCTTCTTAAAACATTAATTTCACTAACTTGTGAAATAAAATCCTACTAACATTGAAATAAATAATTAAATTTCAATAAATAATTTTATTATGACCTCATAATTCATCCTAAGGCAAAAATTCAAATTCCATGCTTATTCTATAGCTATCATGCTTAATTCGACAAAAAAATATTTCGGGGACTAGCATTAATTGTCCCTAATCAAATTAAATGGAGTCAATTGAACGATCTCTCAGCCTACCTAATGCATCCACCAATTCAACTAGTTATTAAACTATCCTACGCGTGATCAATTGAATTCACTGAGATCTCTCTTCTAACTAATCAATTGATATAGAGATTGCATGTCTATAGGTTGCCAACTCTTGTTGTACAACCCTACCCAAATTATCTTACTCACTCTCTCGATTTGTTGCAAGATAACAAATAAAATCAACAATCATCAAAGACACTTGCATTCAATTCAATAAAATAGGAAATTTAACAAAATAATTCAAAAGTAATCCCTATAACTAAATCAGCCAATCTTGATCTCCATAACATCATCAACACACATGTAATCCATCTTACAAAAATTAAAGGAAAGAAAAACACAGAAAATTGAATAAAAGAAACTTCTTTTCTTCTTTGCCAAAATCTGGAATTTTGGAAATTGATGTGCTATTTTCCCCAATCTTGATGTTAATCCTTGACTTCAATCCTTCCTCAAGGCTAAAAACTTGTGTTCTTCACTCGAGGAGGCTCTTTCTACAAAAGGGTTTCATCCCCCTTTCTCATGGAGGCTTCATTCTCTTTTAATAGTTTAAAAACCCTAAGTTTAATGAAGCCCCACATAATGATTTAGATTATAATTCCCACGATTGTGAGAATTTGCAACAGATAGTCTCCTCTTTTCTTCTCCTTTTTGATCTCTAGCTCAATCTCCAAGTTGCTCAATCTTCAGTCCTCTATAAAATAATCAATTGTTACCCTAAATTAACATCAAACATAAAATAACAATAATGGAAATCAAACTAAACGAAATCATATAAAATGAATCGTAAACTACAACAATAACCAACAATTATGCAAAAAATACATGCCAATTACTTAGAAAAACATAGACTAATGCATAACTATCAATATCCCCACACTTAAATCTTTGCTTGTCCTCAAGTAAAATAAATAAAATCAATCAATTCTATCAGTTCGTTTTCACAAAGATCAAATCATACAATTAAGATAACTCAAATATCAAGTTAATGATTTGACATAGTAGTTAAGTGAGAGTTGACACATAGCCCATACTCCAAACCAAATGGGGTATAGGATGTGACGGGACAAATTGAATAGTAATTGATTATGGAAAGTTTGTAATTTGAATAATTAACCATTGAAGAGTTCAAGTGTTAATCTGTTTACATTCTAGTAAATTGGCATCATGAAAACCTTCATGATTTGCTTAGATTAAGAGTTAATTTAAGTGACCAAAACTACTGGGAACCTAAAGGTCACATGCATAAAAGATTGGATGAAAAATAAAATGTTCATGGCTATCAATTAAGGAGGCCATGATTGTGGCTTATAGGTCATGATCGTGACTGACTTAATGACAAGAGGTATATAAGTGAGTTCTTCACTTATGTACACATGAAATTTTAGCCATAAAACACACTTAATAGAGAGACTAAGGTTCTAGAAGAGTTTTAGAAGTTGAGAGGAGTGATCTTAAGATCTATTCAAACGATTTTAAGCAACTACTACATGAGATTAATTACATAAAACTTAGTCTTGATCTAACTCTCACTAAAGCATCTACTTGAACTCATCTTGTATGGCGCTCTAACCACCCTTACACACTAATTTTACTTCGTCTTTGCATGCTTTCTAGAGGCCAAGGAAGGTATTTGGTGTTTGCTATAACCCAAACAAGGAGAATATTCAAGAAAGGAGGAGTATTTGCAAGGTACATATGCTATAATTTTATGTTCTTATAATCTGTTTATACATGCACATAAATTCTAGATTTTCTAGGGATGTTGTGCCTTGCCATGTATGTCATGCATGGATCCATGACTCCCTAACAATTGAATCTAGAGCCAAAACTACTATACCATAACGATGGTGGTAGTGGTTAGAAATGAAAATCTAATTTTTATTTTAAAGCTTTATTTTTGAAAAATTATCCTTGTTCAATTTGATTTCTAAAAAACTGTTTAAAAATGAGCTATTATCCTTAACAAATCTTTAAACACTTACTATTTTTTAAGGCAGCTAATGCCCCTTATATTCTAATGGATGATTAATATGATCAAGATTTCAAACAGTCAGATCATTTAAATATTTTCTTCCTCCTTATTCAGCTCTTGCTAAAACTTTTTAGTTCCTTATTACTTTCAATTTGATGGATCCCATGAGAACTAATACCATCTTTTGTTAAATTATTTTCTATCAAGATCTCTTCCCCTAGTTGATTATTATGCTTACACTCCCTATTTTGACATCTTTCAATTTAGGTGATCTAACAACTTTTGAGATATTTAAGACACTCTCCTTTAGCATCCTATCACCTTCATTTGACGTAAAGCTAGAAGAAATCTTTTCCTTATGCTTTTTTGCAAGAATGCTCTTTATAAGAATTATCTCCTCTTTGTTACTCCTTTCTCCAACTTCCTCCACTATAATCATATCCATATTATCTTAAGATTGTATCTTTTTTTTAATATCCATCCTAAAAAATTTAGCACATTCAACTTTTAAGGAAGTTTTCTCAGTGGCTTACCACACCTTACATTATTACTTCATAGATAGTTTCATAATAAGAAACCTTGATTAAATTTTCATAAAATATATCATTTTTTCTAGTTATAGAAGGATATTACATCAAATAATTTCTTTTTAATTTGTACACTAACATATACTCGAGTATAACCTATTATCCTTCTCTTAACAGTAGTTTCATCTAAACATATAGGTTTCCTTAATGTAGCTAGCTTACATATTTAAGACCTTGGTTAACTAATATTCTAAGGGGATATTATAGAGGCTAGCCTATAGGGGAACACGTTTCTACACAACAAGGTAGAGTTTGAAGATTTAAAGATTAGCAAAGTGCAAAATCTTTTCTTCAATTAGTTTCCTAGCTTCTTATTTTGAGGAAAATCTGAACAAGAAGTTTTCTTCTTCTAGTGGTAAAACTTTAGTTAAACCTATATTTTCCTATAATTTATAACCCCAAGCATAATTGTTAGAAAAGGAGGATGTTTCCAAAAAAAGCTAACAACTGTCACCTTCTATATTTTTGCTCTAGCCTTTAAGACCTTCAATTTAGGGAAACTTATAGTCCTCTTCTCTTTTTGGGTAGGAAGCTTGTACATCAAAAGAACATCATAGTTATCTATTACAACATATTTCCATCTTATGCGAGGTCTAAATGGAGGAGTTTCAAAGGTTGCTTAAGGATTCAAAGAGTTTAATTTTAGAAGAGCATGATTAATTGAGATTTTATTACCATCTAGGCTAAGTTGAGTTAGATCATAAAAGGTATAACCTAAGAGGGGTAGAAAATTCATATTATTCTAAAAATTATGACTTAGGTTTGGAGCTTTGATTTCCACAACTAAAAGAGTACATATATGAGTAACATGTTTAAACAAATTTCAAAAAGTGGTTACTAAAAATGGTACTGTATCATATGTGGGAAAGGAAAAGGGTAATGAAAGAATAAAATGTTCTTAACTCAGCTAGGACTAAACAAGATAGTTGAGTTATTATACGAGCTTCAAGAAAAAAGGATAGGGATGTAGAAGGAATGAGAAGGAATGAGTATCAGGAAGGGTGAGTAGGGATAACAAAAGCAAAGATCACAGAGCTAGCGAAGAGGTAAAGAAAACAATAGAAAGAGGGAGGAACCTTAACACTTAAGGTTGTTTGGAGGGGCATGCCCTAATATGACCTAGCTAGAAATAAATATCATACCCTATATTTCCATAGGAGCATGATCAATTATTTTTTCTTTTTGTATATAATATAGTTGTATGTAAAAAATGTAAACATTTTAAAATTTATGCCTTTATTCTTAAACTCTACAAAGGAAGCTAAAAGTTATTATGATAAAAATGCAAAATGACATTTTTTATCCTTTCCTATTTATTCCTTTACACATATTTTATACCTAAATCTACTCATTATGCTTAGATTTAACTAAGCATGCAAATAGTGGTGTTTAGAGCAAAAAGGAAGATAAATGGGCAATTTGGACTATTTTGATAATATCTCAAAGTGCATATAACTCTTTCTCATGAGCTTTGATTAAGATAATTCAAAATGCTATGAAATATTAAAGAAGATTTCTAAAATTATATATTTTAAATTTTATGGTAATTTAGTGGTACATAGCTTGGAACATACTTGTTTTCCAGGTTCTACTCTATAATGAAATGCTAGTGCATTAAAGACAGTTGAATTAGAGTTAGCGTGACATTACAAAAAGATACAATAAGAAATATAAACTAGCACATAACTATATACCAATGCATATTTTTCTGAAACACTCAATATGGAAGACATATGATATATGATATAAATAAAACAAAACACGAAAATAATATCAAAAGATCACTAAGGTAAATGCACCTATTGTATTTTATAGTATAGCTTAGGTGAGTCGAGTTTCAATCTTTATCCTATAGAGATTGTGACTGCAAGAAATTTCTCTTTTGATTATCTAATACAATAAATCAAATTTTGATTTAAATAAAAATAAAACAAATCTAAATCACCAAATTATTGTAAATAACAAGATTAAACAACCAATAATTAAGTAGGATCTAAGTAAGAATTCCTTTAGAACTTGTTCTTTGCTTTAAAGTTATCTTGGCTTAATAATTAATCCTAGTTCATTAAATCAATAGGAATTCTCAAGTTATAACTAAATTCTTCGTAAACAATATAGTCTATATCCCAAAATTGGTTTAATCAAAATCTCTTTTTAAAGAAAGCAATATAGAAATGTATTAACTCATTTTAGGTATCTTTATATAGGTTTTACCCTATTCGAGAAAGATCATATAGTTTTATCTCTAACAACCTATACAAAACTCATTATTCATATTATGATCTATTCATATATATCATCCCTCGATCTCAATTTAGAAATTTAAATATTGAATCTACTGCTCTCATTCCTTTAGTAAAATTTTATCTGTAAATATATGAATTGTAAACTTATCTGTAATAATATTTTCAATATCTGTAAATATACGAATCATAAACTTATATTATTGAAGGTGTCGATCCCATGATGAAATAGTTAAAACTAAGTGAACCTAACTTTCTATAAGGTATTAAAATATGAATTGAATGAAAATAAATAACATAAATTAAAGAAATCAAATAAAATTGAGCAATTAATCAAAAAACAATCTAGCTACCACAATTACGTAAGGATGATCAAGGGTGAAGCTTAGGATTTATTCTCTCGCTATTTTGTTCCCCTAATAATGATTTAATTATGTGTTGGTCCTAGATTTTGAAGGGATTGATTACTATCTCTCAAATCTAACCAATTAACTATAACTGAATCTAAAAATTCTAGATTTGCAATCTTTTAATTCACGACTCTGTAATATCCAGTTTTCGCAACATGTTTAAGGTTACAATCGTAAAACATTGAAAATGAAAAATAGCATGGAGAGCATTTCATTTGCATAGGATACACACATGAATTATAATTTGTACACATTGAAAAGATAGTATAAGAACTCAATTAACATGCCCCGAGGTATGAAAGATTTTAAAAATGACTATGATGTGACTTGTGAATTGTTATATCTTGAATTTTGGTTTGATTGGATTCCAATTAGTAATTTGTAATTAATTGTGATTAATTGGGAAAGTGATGAATTAAGATGTACATTTGGATTAGAAAAAAATGCCAAGTGGTAGGATAAATTGATACATGAAAAATTAGGGTGATTAAGCCTATAATTGAGTGACATTTAGCATAGTTAAATGAGTGACGAATGGACTAGTCATTAATTGACAAATGGACTAGTCATTAATTGACAAATGGAACATTATATAGTGACAAGTGGACCAATTAATGTGTGACATATGGACAAATTAATAGGAGATTAATGGCAGCATTTTAAGGGGCATATGGCAGTTTGATTATGGAACAATTGGATTCCATGCCTTAAGATATGTCTTTGAAAGTTGATGACACCTAGCATGTTGATGAAGTAAGTTTTAGTAGCCAAGTTTCTACTGCTTCTTTCTTTGTTTCCTTCACCAAAATTTCTCCTACTTTCTCCTTTGTATTTTTTTTGAACCCTAACTAAATTGTTACACGAAATTCACACCTTAATCCTTTAGTAAATAGCCAAGAAACCAGCTAAATGGTACCTTCATCTTGCTGCTGAAAATAAATCTGTTTTCACCTTGGAATTATATTGATCTAGCTTGCATGGAGGGTTAATTTAATTTGAAGTTTTAATCGACTTTGTAATGTGAATTATGTGTGAATTGTATGATTTTAGACACTCGAGACAAAGACGTATTGGATCGAAAATAAAAGCATGCAAAATTTGGTTAAACGGTAGATTTCAAAACTTTTTCAAAATCAAAACAAAGCGAAAATAACCAAATTAACATGTTTCAGCTATACATGATATGGTATAAGAAAAATAATTTACATAAGAGAAAGGTGGTAGAATTATACCAACTCGTTGCTACAGCTTTGACTCATTGCTTTTATATCCTCTTCAAATCCTTACTATAGCTTTGACTCTTTTATATCCTTTCCTTTGTCAATGTATCCTCTCCTTGTTGTTGTATCCCCGACCAATCTGATATATCACTTGTTCTTCTTAGACAACTTGGTTAACAAAATCCTTTGGTGGGAAAGGAGAAGAACTATTTTGAGGAGATTTTTCTTAGAAGAAAGCCAAAAAATGAGACTCTTCTCATTCAAGTTTCAACTTTCCATGCATAAGAGGAGAGAGTTAGTCAAAACAAAATGTAAGAACACTTCTTCCTTTCCTTGTCAACTTTGGTTATCATAAAAGAAAGATGTGATGTGCATCCAATGCATCACTTCATTCTTTAATCAATCATAAAGAAGCCAATAAATGAGAC
>JAOTJB010000002.1:37928859-37940019 GCA_027123815.1 Erythroxylum minutifolium
TTTAATATATTTTAAATAATATTTATATGCATAAATAATTTTTATTACAAAATAAAATATAGTTAAAATTAAAAATGCTTTTTGCTTTTATGTTGCCAAACAATCTATTGTATGAAGCTCTTTTAAAAAACTTTTTTTTAAATGACAGTCAAACAGTCAACTATCTTCTTAGAAAGGCTCTTTTCAGAAAAGTTCTACTGGTAAAAACTCTACTGACAAAAACTCTACTAATATAAGCTCATCCAAACAGGCACTTACTTCCTAACTGGATGAAATTTTAACTAAACATATCATGCCCATATTTAAATAAGAATACACATCTACTAGGTGAATCCCTTCATATCATGATAAGTTTAGTAAACAAATGCAAAGAAAAAACAACTTCAACATGCCCCTCAAAACTTCATACCCTCCTTTTCTTTATTATATTAAATCAATAGGAACAACCCAAATAAAAGGATGGACTCTCTTATTATTAGAAGATACTAATATTGTAATATAAAAGGAATTGACAACTCAAGTTTAAAATAGGTGTAAAGAAGACATATGCAAAAAAAATTAAAAATGAATTTGCAGATTTGTAAGATAAGATAAATATGTCTCATTAAAAGAAAACTTTAAGAATCGAAAAGATGGCGGTTATAAATGACATCCCAAAATATATAGAAGCTAAGATATGATATTTGCTTTTAAACTTCAACGCGGCACCAAATGGTTAGAAACAATGATTAAAAAACTTAAACGGTTTGATTAGTTTAATTGTAAAAGTTTTAAACCGTCTAATTTTTTAATTTAATTATTAAATTTTCGATTCGATTTACTTTAATAACTCTTGTTGTTAAAACTGTGCAATTGATTAATTAATAGGTCAATTTTTATAAATTAATATAAATTAATTAATTTTCATTAAAAATCTTTTTCAATTAAACTTCGAATATTTCAAATTATTTAATTTTATTCAATCTTTAATTAATTTAATGACGGTTTAATATCAGTTTAACTTTAAACTTCTTATATTACTAGTTTAACTTTCGGTTCAGTTGTTAAAACATTAGTTATCATCTTTAAATCGGTGCAATTTAACCGTAATTATGGACACAAAAAATGAAGGTATTTCGGACGGTTTGACGGACATAATCCCACTCCTAAAGGTATTTCACGTTGACATTCATTAAATTGAATAAAGATTAGTGAAAGTGAAACATATCATACGTCCGTTAAGATAATTGAGAGAATCAACTGTGTTGTCTTTCGTCCCTCTCTTCTCCAGCTAATACCGCACATAATATTTAAATTCCCAACAGTGCCAATTGACATGGTCGACTTTGACAAGAAGGGTCCATGCTCGAGGTTGATTGAAGTGGGGCGTAGGAATGCCAAAGTCGGCTGATGATATTTTTAGCCCAGATTAGCCGAGTTATGAGCGGGTTACAGGTTGACTATGATGAAGCCGGTGAACTGCGGGTTAACCATGAGCGATTTGTGGGTAGGCTTGACTATTACTTCCAAAATGATATCGTTTTATAAAAAACCGACGTCGTTTTATGCGAACCACAGACTATCATGGCTTGGAGCTAACAGTTCGACCCATTGACATTCTTATTGAGGTGCACATGGACGTTAGGTGGGACTAATTATAATAATAATTGTTAAGCGAGGCTTAGTCATTTTACATAGTCGTTGACTAACAAAATTTTATTTTCAAATGCCTCGTTGTTGACAAAATTTTATTCTCGAATGTCTCACGATTATTATAGTATTTAATTCTTACACTCTTGTCCTAATATTAGGTAAATAATGGATAATTAAGGGTAATAATAAACACGAGAGAGTTATGAATCAATATTTACTACTTTATCAAAAGTATATACAATGAAATGTTTTCTCTCAATTTATTTATCTCTTCTCTATCTCTGTGTTGGGCAAAGCTTAAATAAGTGTTCAACATTGGTCAAGCTTACAAATCTTCAACTTGTTTTGTCATTCTAACTGTCAAACATTAGTCGAGACTCATTAGTATTGGCACGGTTTCACAATTAGAACTTAGGGGTATAATATTAATGTAGCTGACTCTCTCGTATATAAACAACATTTTCGATAAATTTGCAAAAGGCAATTGGACCACCAGAGATAATGAAAGAAGAATCGCATAAATTTTGGACCATCCTAGTTGATTCGAGCTTCAAAATTAAAATTCATCACTCAAATTGTATGTTCAAACCTGTCATGTTTATGATTTAAGTTGATAAATGTTGATTATGTTGGAAAACCGAGCCAAGATCTAATCCCGACCGTAGCAAAACAATTATAAAACTTTTTTCGCAAATTAATTTCCCTAAATCCAACATCTCTTTAATTCTACAAAATGATTAACAAATAAATCATAATAAGGCAGAATCTTAATTCGTATCTTATTCCAAAACTTGATCATTATCTTGTCGAATTCTTCAAATCGTTTCCGAAACTGATCCGTCTCAATCATTATAACTGCAAAAATGTTTGGCCTCTAACAGTATCCATAGAATGAGTTGAGAGAACTCTATAACTTTTACAGAGAAAATTAAGTAAGAAGTGCTAGCTGCTAGTTCTATCAGAGCTTAAGCCTATTTATAATAGATTTTTGTCTTTTTAGTAATTTAATTGAAATTAAATTCTAATTTCAATTAAACTTTAATTAGAATTACAAATAATTCTAAATAAATATCAATTATGTCCAAATTAGATTCAATATCTCATATTGATCTTTATTTATTAAATATCTCATATTTAATCATAAAGTTTCTCAAACTTTACAATTAAATCCAACTTGATTAAACTAACTTTGCTCTCTTCAACCCATTCTATACGTGAGACTTATTAAGTTTCCAAATATGTTGGAAATAATTATAAATTCTAATTCTAATTCATTCATAATTAGAATTATATAAATTAAAACTCTGTTTAATTTATCTTTAATTCTCCAATTAAACAATTTATAATCATAGATCAAGATTGGCATCTAGTAACGCATCATGGCCACCCAAATATTTAAGAATGTCAAAGTAGTTTTGACTAATCTTTCTGTGCATAATTTTTTCATATAATTAAATCCTTTTATCAAACAATATTCCGATTAGATATAAAACATAGAATTAATGTCTACTTTATTTTGAGTCTAATCATATTAGTTCTCCGCGATTAGCTATCGATTCAATTAATGATATTTGTAAACTATTTACAAAGCATCATTTCACCTTGGCTAAGGATTTCCTGAATCAATACTAATCGAGAACAATATAACATTTTTCCTAATTACTTTAGGATGATGAATCCTATCTTGATCACACAGCTATCTCCATATAATTCATGCTACATCTAATGACTACTGATTGAACAACCCATGATTAATTAGGTCATAAATAGTATCAATATGTAGCAATCCCTATACAAGATAACTTTGGTGACCACAAGTCAAAGGATCAATTATACAATCATCACAATGAGAATTTCGTAAATATACTATTAATGTTCCAAATGGATTTTTCATATTGGGTTTATTCAGTGAACTTGTTCTCTAACAAGCACCCACACGTTTGTTAAAGTATCTCTATACTTTAGCCTATGAGATCGACTACTTCCTTTATAAGGAAAAATAAAATGTGTGTTAGTCTTTTTACATTCTATTAATGTCTAATCTTAATAGAATAATAACTAGGAACATTTAGGAATAATACATAAATGTAATATGAATCTCATAATTACAATCTCCTTATAATTTCATTTACAATGTACAATTATCCTATGAACTTTATCATATACATCTAAACATGTATAAGATAAAGAATGCCTTAAATAATTTGTCACTAAACTACAACCAAAGTGATTAGCTATAGGGTATAAACCAACACAGGGAACTGTATATAAAGCAACACCTACATAAAGCAATACTTTTGCTATAAAGCGCGTTCACCCATCCGGCGATAGCATCTTCTGTCGTGAATATGCGACCAAGGTGTGTAAGACTGAAATGCATTCACTGATAGAGATTTGATATAGAAATATAGAAAAAATGCATTGACTCAGTTCATTCAATGGCTCTTAGTTTTTCATATACAAGTTTGTGAAAAAGGGCAGCTTAGGTAGTTATTGCGGGTCGACAAGGAAGCAAACACGTGGGATATGAGGCTGAAAATAATCAAAGGAGTAGTTCATGCACTCTCATTCCTTGACCACGATTGTACACCACCTATCATCCACTAAGACATGTCAGGAAACAACAGTTGGACAATTTTGTCCTTTCTCAGGACAACTATTAATTATATTTTTTGATTTTTAATAATTTATCAGTTAAGTTACGTAATTTGATTTAGATAAAAATAATAAATTGACCCAATAAATGATCTATATCCATGAGTTCAAAGTTCGGGAGGAAAATAGATTTTGGAAAGTGACCCAATAAATGATCTATATCTATGAGTTCAAAGTTCGAGAGGAAAATAGATTTCGATTAGTGTGGACCAAACCCATATTGAACTTGTGATGGGAATCCGATATGGAAGCTATATATAAAGGTTAAGGTCTCCTGCAGTTGCTCATATCATTCATATGCGTACGGATCTTCAAGAAGCAATGAATAGTTTAGATGCACCTCAATGGATGGCAGCAATGCAGGAAAAAATTGAAGCTCTGCATAAGAATAAGACATGGGAGCATATCACTACCATAAGGGAGAAAGCCTATTAGCAATAAATGGGTTTATAAGATCAAGCGGAGTGGTGACGATCAAGTAGAGCGATTTATGCTAGATTGGTGGTAAAAGGATATGCTCAAAAGGAAGGAATTGACTTCAATGACATATTTTCTCTTGTGATTCGACTCATTACAGTTTGAGTAGTCCTGGCGATGTGTGCTATATTTTGCTACATTTGACTTGCATCTTGAGCAATTAGATGTGAAAACTACATTTCTTCATAGAGATCTTGAAGAAGAAATTTATATGCTCCAGCCAGAAGGTTTTGAAGAAAAAGGGAAAGAGAAATTGGTTTGCAGGTTGAACAAATCTCTGTATGATTTAAAGCAGGCATCGAGGTGTTGGTATAAGAGATTTGCTTTCTTCATCATGAGCCTTGGATACAGTAAACTGAATGCAGACCCTTGTGCATATTTCAGAAGGTTTGAGAAAGATGATTTTCTAGTCTTACTGTTGTATATGGATGACATATTGGTAGTAGGCCCCAACAATGATCGTATCAAAGAACTGAAGGCACAGTTGGCTATGGAATTTGAAATAAAGGACTTGGGACTAACAAACAAGATTTTAGGGATGCAAATTCACCAAGACAAAAATAATAGGAAGATTTGGCTTTCTCAGAAGAATTATTTGAAGAAGATCTTGCGGCGATTTAACATGTAAGATTGTAAGTCAATTTATACGCCTCTTCCTGTTAATTTCAAGTTATCCTCAAGTATAAGTCCTAGCAATAAAGGAGAGAGGATGGAGATGTCTCGAGTACCATATACATCAGTAGTGAGAAGCTTAATGTTCGCTATGATTTGTATAAGGCCAAACATTGCATATACAGTGGGAGTAATTAGTCAATAAATGACGAATCCTGGTCAAGAGCATTGGAATACAATTAAGAGGATTCTCAGATATATAAAGGGAACCTCAGATGTTGCATTATGTTATGGAGGATCAGATTTTACTATCAGAGGATATGTTGATGCTGATTATGCAGGTGATTTGATAAAAGTAAATCCACTATAGGATATGTGTTTACACTAGCTAGAGGAGCTGTGAGCTAGATTTCAAAACTGCAGTCAGTTGTGCTACGTCAACAACAGAAGCAGAATATGTAGCAGCTACACAAGCTAGTAAAGAAGCAGTGTGTTTGAAGATGTTGTTAAAAGAACTTGGGTATAAACAAGAGAATAGTACTCTATTTTGTGACAAGAAAAGTGCTTTGCATCTTGCAAGGAATCTAATATTTCATTCAAAGACAAAACACATTCGAGTTCAATACTACTTCGTTCGTAAGAAAGTGGAAGAAGGAACGGTAGATATTCAGAAAATTCATACCATGGATAACCTGGCAGATTTTATGACAAAAACAATTAATGCTGACAAGTTTATAAGATATCAATCCTCGTGTGACCTGACAAAGACATAAGCAACATGTGGCAGCAAGGTAGAAAGAATAGTGTGAAGATTTGATTGACTCTCAATCAAATCTTCAAGTGGGAGAATTTTCAAAAATGGTAGGCATTGTGCTTGCATTGCTTTAACTATTGAGGTGGATGCTCCTTGCATATTATTTAGTTGCTTCATCAAAGCCGTGATTTAAGCCTGCAAGGCAATAATTGAGTCAATAGGTATCATACCTTTTTGTTCCTTCTATCTTTATCTACTCCTCTCACTCGACCACATGCAGTTGTTGCTTGCCAACTCCTCCAATAAATTATGAGCTACTTACATCATCTTCCTCATCAATGAACCTCTGACTGCTGCATCAAGTGTGCCCCTTGTGCTCAGATTCACTTCATTATAAAATGTCTAAAGCAGAAATTCCTTCAGGAGTTTATGATGGGAACAACTTCTTTGAAGTTCTTTAAATCTCTCCCAAGCTTCGTAGAGAGATTCTCCATCGCTCTGCTAGAAATTTGTTATCTCCTTAAAAATCCTCGCCATTTTTGTTAACAGAAAATATTTGGTGAGGAATGCTTGGGGGAGCTACTCCCAAGTTTTGATTTGGCCTAGATTCAAAGAATTGTACCATGCTTTAGCCCAATCCTTCAATGTGAATGAAAATAGACGTAACTTCACCGCATCATCAGACATTCCACTAAATCTGAATGTGTCACAGATGTCCAAAAAAATTACGATGTGGGCATTTAGATCCTCGTTGGGTAGCTCATAGAACTGCACACTATTTTGGAGAATGTTGAGTAACGCCGGCTTTATCTCAAAATTATTCGCTTGAACTACCGACCTCGCCACTCTTTAAGGACTAAACCCTAGCCTCATGAAATCCATAAGTGTCATTTCCGGTCCCTCTTGCTCTCCTTCTTCAGCCATATCTTGATTTGATAAATTTAGATGCTTTTCCCTTCTTATTTCTCTTTCGTGCTTCTTAATGTCAGGAAATTCGTCCTCAATAGCTTCTTTCTTCCTTCGTGTATTCCTTGTGTTCATGCACCTGCAAATACACAAGGAAAAGTATCAACAACTTTTAAATCAAAGTAATCTAATTCAAACACGATGCTCAACAATTAATCCCCAGCAACGGTGCCAAAAACTTGTTAAAGGTAAAGCATATCTACTTGTTTTACGTTCAAAAACTACAAGTGAATAGGTCGTGACTTGTAGTTAAAAGAATAGATATCGATCCCACAAGGATTGATGCATAGACACTACTTAATTTAGACACAACTTTGTTTAAGAAACTAAATTATGAAATGCAAATAATCTAGAATATTAAATTAAAATTAAAAGACTAACGAAAACAATGGACAATATCACAATTGCAGAAATTCTGAATTCAATAATCTAAATGCTAGAGATTACTTTTTCCTTATTTTGTCTCCATCCTATTTTATTGATTGAATTGTGTCTCACCCTAGATTTTTGAATATACTAATTACCCTCTCTCAAGGTGTAAATATTTATCCTTAATCAAATTAATGGGAATCGATTGAACGATCTCTCAACCTACCCAATGACTCTACCAATTCAACTAGTTATTAAACTATCCTATGAGTGATCAATCGACTAATCGAGATCTCTCTTCTAACTATTCAATTAACATGATGATTGCTAGTTTATAGGTCACCAACTCTCATTGTATAATCCTACACGAATTTCATCTCGCTCACTCTCTCGATTTATTACAAGATGACAATTAAGAACAACAATTAGCAAAGACAATTGTATTCGATTGAATAGAATAGGAGTTTTAACAAAATAATTCAAAAGCAATCCCTAAAATGAAATCAGCCTATCATGGTCTCCATAACATCATCAACAATCAAATAAACTATTTTTACAAAGAATATGAGAGATTAAAATGACAGAAAATTGAATAGAAAGACTCTTTCTCTTCTATGCCAAAATATGGAATTTTGGTGTTAATATGCTATTTTGCCCAATCTTGATTATGATCCTTGTCTTTAATCCTTCCTAAATGGTCCAAACATGAGTGCTTCACTCAAAGATGGTGTTTCTACAGGTGGCTGTCATCTCCCTTGAAGATGGAGGCTTAATGATGTTTTTATAGTCCAAAAACTCTAGGTTTAATGAAATCTAACATATTGCTTTGGATTACAATTCCCACGTTCGTAAGAATTTGCATGATTCCCACGAGTGTGGGAATTACACACAGATGCACTTCTCATTTCTTCTATGATTCCCATGTTAGTGGAAATTTGCATGATTCCCACAAACATGGGAATTTGGCACAGATGCACTCTCCTTGTCTTCTCTTCTTTGATCTTTTGTTCAACCTCAAAGTTGCTCCCTCTTTTTTCCTACACAAAAATAGTCAATTCTTACCCTCAATTAGCATCAAACACACAAGAATAACAATAGAAATCAAACTTAATCAAACATACAAAATGAATCCTAAACTAGAATAGTAAACAACAATTATGCAAGAAAACACATGCCAATTACCTATAAAAACATTTCCTAATGCACACCTATTAGTATCACAAAGGTATCATTACCCTTCTGTGAGCATTGCATTGTAAGTAAGCATCATCGATTGAAGTTCAACACATCAAAGTTCAAAAGCAAATAAATTCTAAAATTTCTTCACTCTAATGTATGGCAAGCACCAGTTACATCTCTAGGAGGAACAAATTTCTTTGTATCATTCATTGATGATTATTCGAGGAGATGTTGGGTGTTTCCTATCAAGAGGAAGGCAGATGTGTTTCCAACTTTTAAATTTTACAAAGCGTGGGTAGAACTCGAATCTGGTAAGAAGATCAAGTGTTTGCGATCAGATAATGGAGGAGAATATACTGGTAAAGAATTTAATGAAGTTTGCAAGCAAGAAGGCATCAAAAGGCAATTCACAACGACATACACTCCTCAACAAAATGGAGTAGCAAAGCGGATGAATAGAACTCTGTTAGAAAGAACAAGAGAGATGTTGAGAACTGTAAGCTTAGATTAGAAATTCTGAGCAGGAGTAGTTACTACTGCCTATCATGTGGTGAATCGAGCTCCATCAACTACAATTGAGTTAAAGACATCGATGGATATGTGGACTGGTAAACCAGTGGATTATTCCCACCCCCATATATTTAGGAGTCTTGCCTATGTGATGTTCAATGCCCAAGAAACTACGAAGTTGGATCTAAAATCCAAAAGATGTATTTTCTTGAGATATGCTGAAGGAGTAAAGGGGTATCGTCTGTGGATCCCACTGCCCACAAAATTGTTATCAGCAAGGGTGTTATCTTTATAGAAGATAAGGATCAAGAGCAAACAAAAAATGTTGGCATTGTACAAGAGAATCCAGAGACTACAACAGTACAGGTGGAAAGGGAATTTGATCAAAATGATTCTTGTGAAGATGCACCAGAGCACGAGAAGCAAGAACCAGCCGAATCTAATGTTTCAGATACTCAGAGATTAACTCGTACAAGAAGAGCACGAAACTGGCACTCAGATTATATTATAGATAGCAATATTGCATACTGTCTTTTAACTGAGGATAGAGAGCCATCATCCCTTCAAGAAGCAATGAATAGTTCAGATGCATCTAAATGGATGGCAGCAATGCAGGAAGAAATTGAAGCTCTGCATAAGAATAAGACATGGGAGCTGGTATTACTACCACAAGGAAGAAAGCTTCTTGGCAATAAATAGATTTACAAGATCAAGCAGAGTGGTGACGATCAAGTAGAGCGATATCATGCTAAATTGGTAGTGAAAGGATATACTCAGAAGGAAGGAATTGAATTCAACGAAATATTTTCTCCTATGGTTCAACTCATTACAGTTCGAGTAGTTCTGGCAATGTGTGCTATATTTGACTTGCATCATGAGCAGTTAGATGTGAAAACTGCATTTCTTCATGGAGATCTTGAAGAAGAAATTTATATGTTCCAGCTAGAAGGTTTTAAAGAAAAAGGGAAAGAGAACTTGGTTTGTAGGTTGAACAAATCTCTGTATGGTTTAATTGTGCATATTTCAAGAGATTTAAGAAAGATGATTTTATAGTCTTGTTGTTATATGTAAACAACATGTTGGTAGCAAGCCCCAATAATAATCGTATCAAAGAATTGAAGGCACAGTTGGCTAGAAAATTTGAAATGAAGGACTTAGGACCAATAAACAAGATTTTAGGGATGCAAATTCACCAACACTACAAGAAAATCACTGATTAGCGGCGGAAAATTTTCGACGAAACAACTTCTGACGCTATTTATCGACGAAACATAACGTTCCGTCAATTAATACGGTGTAGTTAGGAACGGAAACATACATCCATCGGTCACACTAGAGGGAAGAAATTTGCGCAAAATCTCGACGGCATATAGCGACGACAAAACCTACGGTGTCGGAAAAAAATGTAGGAACCATTCCCGCATTTTAATTGCTTCGTACACATACCAACGGACACTGTTACATCGTTAAATATACCGATGGAATATAGTCTTCCGTCGATAATAAACGTCGTCGTTCGATGAAGACGAGACTATACGCTTGTGTCACCGATGGAAACCCAATTCCATCGTTAACTGTCGTTGAAACACTACATTATCGGCGAAATTTGTGATCCATCCGTATTTGAGTTTCTACAGTATATAAAATTACTGCTCTTTTACCGACGGAATATTATGTTCCGTCGGTAACTGTAGACGGCGCGTCGTGAAGTCGACGGTGGAAAACCTAGATTACCGACGAAATTTGTGTTCCGTCGGTATTTGAGTTTCTACATTATATAAAATTACCGCTCTTTTACTGACGGAATATTGTGTTCCGTCGGTAACTGTCGGCGGTACGTCGTGAAGTCAACGGTGGAAACCTAGATTACCAACAGAATTAATGTTCCGTTTGTAATCCAGTGCCTTTAAGTCGGGCACCGTCTGTAACCCCCCCATTACCCTAGAGTACATACCGGAACGCCCGTGGGTCATTCCGACACATAACCTAAGATAATGGAGTGCTAC
>JAOTJB010000002.1:37953818-37967256 GCA_027123815.1 Erythroxylum minutifolium
TAATTTAATAAAATAATTAATACACGATTTAATACGGGATATCAAATTAAAAGAAATAGATAATAATGATTTTGAAATAAAGAAAATGCATAGGAAAGATAAAAATATTTCTCCACAATTTATAAAAATTTCTCCATACCAAAAATGAACAAAGAGTAACTAATTTGGGTGTAAGAAGCATTAATAGCAATTTGTGTTTTTTTATAAATGAAATTCTCAATTCAAAAGGGCAAAAGTCGCGGATGTCTGAAAAAGGTCGGTATAACTAAGCAAGTCACGATCGTACCGTGGAACGATCGTGATTTTAAAAAAAAAATTTGCAAGTCGCAATCATTATACGTGACGATCGTGACCTTAAGTACAAGCTCTGCCCATCGAGATCGCGCCTCGTCGATTGTGACTTATTTAATTATTATTAATTATTATAATTTATAAAATATTTTTATAAAAATAAAAAGGAGCATATATAAAAAAAAACCCTTACTTAGAGAGCTTTATATCTTTTATTCTATTTCTCGATAATTATATGAGTGAGCAATTATTATATGACACATGTTAGTTGACTTAAATTTAGGACATTTATGAATATAGGTTAGAACCAAGTTATTTTTAATTTTTATAACTTAAACTAGATTACTAAAAATTGAGACTTAATTTTTAAATTCAAACTCAATTATAAATTGATTATTAAAACTCAAACCATTTAATTTTCAAGTTTAACTAATCAATTCAAATGAGTTAACTCAAGTTTTACTAGTGACCTTACAAGATCTAAGCTTTTAATCTAAATTAAGCGTCTTAATTAAGGCCGAAAATGGATCAAGTTTAACCAAACTTGTCGTCAGTCCGGTCTAACTCAAACCCACTATAGGCACTCGAAATTCAATCGAACTTCAACCCCGTTGTTCAAACTCAACTTGGCAACATTGTTCTAATTTTAACTTTCTTAAATTTTCATACCAAAAATATTATTTAAAGTATTTAATCTAAAACCCCGTTGTTTTGGAAGAGGGAATTTGTGTCACTAGTCATCAAACTAGACATGATATCTGCTAATTACTTTTAAGATATGAAGTTTATTGCTAGCCGACTCTTAGGTAGATCAAGGTTTGATATCATTTTCTGCTTTACTCACCACATACTCTTTTGAGGTATTTATTACAATGAGACAAGAATAGCTATGGATCAATGGACAAACTAATCACTGAAAGGACAAATCATAGTATGAGAGGTTGGGAAATTGTGGTTCCAATTTCAGATTCCTTTATTGCAGAAGAAACAGAAAGGAAAAGACAGGAGAGTTTAAACATAGAAAAGAAATAAAAAATGTGATTAAATCTCAATTATAGGATTTCTTCAAAATGGGTCCCTCCTGTTTGTTTTGTTCTACTTTTCCAGCTTGAGATTCATCAGAACCATGAAGTTGGGTTCCAATTCTGGTCCACAGGATGATATTTTCACCCCTTTTTGAGTATGCATGAGCTGTTACTTTTCTGTTTAATTTACGCCAGAAAGTGATCTATGAACAGATATCCTACAATCATATGAACAAATAATACTTGTATGGACTAATTTTAACATTTGTAATCTACAGGAATCTTGGTGGATCCAAAAATGAACCAAGCATATTCCTATACAAGTGGGCGTTTAATTTACCTAAGTTACAAGGAGGAGATAGTCTGGAATAGTGTAATTTTATATAAAAAGGTCCAAAGAGTGTGTCCTGGAGGGGGAGAAATCTCGCACTTTTTCTTTGAGGTTTTGCACAGATTGCCAGATGATGTCAACTGGGTTGCCTTCTCTTTTTTCCGGTTTTGCTGTCAGTGATGCTGCTGGGCTTGCTGGTACCATCTCTGTATCTTTCCCTTCGTCTTGTCAAGATTTTTCATGATAGCTTGGAGTTGCAGTCTTAATTATGTCCAAAATGAGGAAACCACAACCTTCGTTGGTTACTGTTTTGGAGTTTTTAGATGTCACCTCTTTTAGTTCTTCTGCACTTTGTCCCTTTCTGTTGGTTCAGTTTTATCGGTGAGATTTTCAAAGATGACGAATTTGCAGATTTGTGTTGGTTGAATGTAACATAAACAGATAACAAACTTGTCTTCAGTGTAAGAAAAATTCAATCTTTGCTTGTTCTGAACTGAGATTTTTAAACAGAAGACAGTCCTTCTGTTTGATGGGGTAGAAAGTGGAGTAAAAGAATCACATAATTTTTGCTTCCCGCAGGAGGTTTCTAAGCAAGGAACTTCAACTAAATCAAACCAATGGACTTATCATCCTTTATACCTTAGTTAAGTAACCGATGCCATAGATATGTTTAATTTGTCTACTCTCCGATGATTCCTGAATGAGAATATGTAAATTGTTGCTTACTTATCTGCAGATATGCAAAACTAAAAGTCGTCTGATGTCTTTTGCTTGAATGCAGGGAATGTTTTCGCTTTTGTTTTATTTGTTTCGCCCATGTAAGTTTTCGTTATTCTCTACCTGAATCACAACTTGCAGTCAAAATTCACTCACTTACAAGGCAACTTTTGTCCCTTCAGACCAACATTTAGGAGAATCATTAGAAACCAGTCAACAGAAGATTTCTCAGGATTGCCCTACATATATGCCCTCTTGAACTGCTTGATCTGCTTCTGGTATGGCATGCCACTTATTTCACCTGGAATCATACTGGTTGCAACTGTCAATTCAATTGGGGCAATTTTCCAATTAATCTACATAAGTGTCTTCATCTTGTACGCTGAAAAAGCCAAAAAGGTAGTGACTGAGTCCCTTCAATTTCTTGTCCAGCCTTTGATGTTTAACTAGGATGCTACTTACCTCAGAAACAAGACCTAGCCGTTAAATTTTTCTGTACATGCTTTATGCAGATGAAGATGTTGGGGATGCTGTTTGCAGTTTTAGCTTTGTTTCTTATTATAGTGTTCGTAAGCTTGAACTTTTTTGACTTTTATTGGCGCCAGATAGTTGTTGGATATTTGAGTGTTTTCTCGCTGATTTCCATGTTTGCTTCACCGCTTTTTATCATTGTAAGTTCACCTGAATTGTTGATATACTTCTTTACCTTTGACACGATCCTCCAATCATAATTGTTTCATGTGTATTTCTTATGCAGAATCTGGTGATAAAAACAAGGAGTGTTGAATACATGCCTTTCTATCTCTCTCTTTCAACCTTTCTGATGAGTCTCTCTTTCTTTGCCTATGGGATGTTAAAGTTTGATCCTTTCATTTATGTAAGTCTTATGCTCACTGGAAAAAAGGCTATGCTGTCTTAATGTATGTAATCTAGCATGCACACATAAGAACCTATCTCACCTAAAGTACCTACTGATCTTAAGGATCATATTAAAGAGAGTTGTGCTTAAAAGCCAATGCTGTTTGTCCCAAGAAAAATAGTCCAGTCCCTTGATGCTTTCATCCTTCTCACTAAGTTTGTTCAAATGCATATGATACAGGTCCCTAATGGAATTGGAACAATGCTTGGCATATTTCAGTTAGCCCTATATTCCTATTATAGCAGCAAAAATGGTGAAGATACAAAGGAACCCTTGATAGCTTCATATCCATAGTTGGAGGTAAATTGGTTTCCCTTGCAATTATCATGGAGAACTGGTACTCAAGTGTTATGAGACAAAACCTCCTTTTGGCTAGAGGTTGATTGCAGTTACAAAACTACGTGCTGCTTCAGTTTTATACTATCTCATTTGCAGGGAAGCTAGTTAACAATTACGTGAGTCTCTGCAGCATCCAGATAGAACTTTGGTGTGTTGTAATGCTTGATGGAAGCTGACAAGGATTTTGAAGAAGTCGGTGGTTGTGTTGAGGAACTCATTTGGATACTGCAGCTAATTTATGCAGGAAAATAAGCTGCTACAGAGCATATGAAGCTACTGCTCTGGTAGAACAGAGTCGCTACCCTTGTGATCTGCAACGTTATGTTTTCAACCATCAGAGCCTGATTATTGGATGTAATTGTTGCCTCTGTTGTGGTTATGGCCACCATAGATATCATCTTTAGCAGTATCTGTTCTTTGTGGAGCCTAACTGTAATTGTTAATATTGTGGTTATGCTTGGATTGTTACCAAAATTTCTTAGTGTCTTTGTTTTATACTGAATAATTGGTATTGAAAGTCTGTCATTAGACACTAATATAGTAATATTACTAATATTACTTAAAGTCTGTCAAAAGGTACAAATTGTTTCTTAAAAAGTCTAAATTAGTGTTTACCGTTATTTATAGTGTCATGTTAAATTTTTTGAAAAATAGGATTGGAAGTTAAACCGGTAAGACAAAAAGTTTAAAGTTTAAAAGGTTCAATTAGTAATTTAAAATATGATCGAAAGAGATCGTCTTTATGTTTAATTGAAAAAAGAAATTGTTAAATAAAAATTAATTAATTTATTATAATTAATCTTTTTTTAATTACAAAAGTTATTATAACAACAAGAGTTATTATAATATTATTAACTTTATGGTCATAGATATATGAGCAAATCTTTGAAAAGGTTTTTTTTGATGAAAAATATTCATATATCTTTAATAATATTATTATTTTTTAATTTGAGAGGAAAACATTTAAAGTTCATTTACTATTGCATCACTTTTGAAGTAGTTTTTTTTGGTTCACATAGACAATATCATAATAATATTTTAAAAATTGAACCGAAAGTTAAACTAATAAAATAAGAAATTTAATGTTTAAAATGTTTAATCAATATTATATCGTCGTAAAATCTATTAAAATTGGATAAAATTAAAGAATTTAAAATATGATTGAAAAAGATTATCCTTATCATTCGAATAATTTGAAGTTTAATTTATAAATTTTCAAAAATTAATCGATTTATTTTAGTTTACAATAACTTATTAATTTTAAAAAATCAGATGATACATTTATAAATTGGCCAATTTTTAATAAAAATAAAATAAATTTAAATAAAATTTAAAATTATAATTAAATAATTTAAAATTTTTATGATTAAATTATGATGAATCAAGTTAAAAAATTGCCAATTACGAGCTCCACCGTCCCTAAAACATATTGGGTTACGTTTCCGTGTCGTACCGACTTACTCGGTAAAGGACAGGACAGGATTATTTTAGTACAAATGGGAAATGTAGATGCTTTTTCCTTTAATGTAAAGGAATATAATTAAGCAACGAAGCGGAAAGAGCCACTCTCTCCTAATCATTAAGGGCTAAAGGGTAATTTCGGAAGTTAAACCCTATTCCTATACTCGTCTTAAACGGAGTTTCCAACTATAAACCCGAACGAAAAGTCTCTCGTCCACTTGGAGAGAGATAAGAGGAAAGAGAGAAAGGGAGCTACGCTCACTCTCACTTTCGCTCTAAAACCCTAATTCTTCTCCTCTCTGCGTCCCCTCGATTTGGCGCTCGGGTTCCTTTTTTTTTTTTTATCTTTCAATTTTTATACGAAGGATCTGGTGGCTTCGCAGGTAACTGCTGCGATCGCGGTGACTTTATTTTCTTTAATTACTTTAGTCTAAACCCTAAAGTTGTTATAGGCTTATTAGTTACTTACATGTTGATTTTATTTGGGTTTTTTTTGTTTGTTAGTTTAAAATTGTGTAACGAAGATTCTGTAAATCTCTGGCCATGAATTTGTGGCGAATTTTCTCTTTGTTTTTATAAATCCAAATTTGAATTATTGATCTTTTGGCGACGTTTGGTTAATGAGTTAGGTGATTTCATTGATGTTTTATATTTAATAGCGAAGCCTTGGGTGAATTCCCTTAGACATGGGTGGATCCGGTGATAGGGTTTTCTTTTTCTTTGTATATATGCATCTTTTCACTCTCTGTCTCTCTTGTAATTAGGGTTTTTTATACGCTACTGGCCTAATGATAATTCTTCTTGCTTCTGTTTAGATCAACTAGGCATCTTAATTCTTTATGCTAGTACTTATTTGGAGGAAGGCTTTTGCTGTTAGTTGGCAGTTGGCTCTTTGTGTGGATAAGGGTAGCTTTTAGGGAGACTGCTCGAGGTGGTGCATCTTCTGGTGTTGGCTTTTATCATGATGATTGCTGCTAAGCCTGTGATTGCCAAAAACAACTTGAAGATTAAGATTTCCTCTAGGAGAATAGAAGCTGTTTCTCAGCCAAGTTCATGTGAGATTAATGACAATGAATGGAATCCCAATTCTTCCCTGGATGGAAGCTGTCATTCTCAGATAGGCAAAGCACAAAGTTCCGATAAATATGCAGTACTTGGTGCGAAGAGGTGTGTTCCTTCTGGAGTCACGGAGGTTCAACAGAAGAAAAGGCAGAAAATGTGCCGCAGTGTGACACATCAATGTTCTGCCATTTTAAAAACACTGATGGGTCACAAATTTGGTCTTTTCTTCAATGTGCCAGTGGATCCAGTTAAGCTGGAGATCCCTGATTATTTCTCAATAATTTCAGAGCCTATGGATTTAGGAACAATAAAGTCCAAACTGGACAAAAATCTTTATACCTATCCTGAAGAATTTGCAGCTGATGTTAGATTAACCTTCTCAAATGCTATGTTATATAATCCAAGAGAAAATTTCGTTCATAATATTGCAATTGAGCTAAATGAGATGTTCGAGAAAAGGTGGAAATCATTGGAGGAAAAGTGGCATTGTGAAGAACCAAACCTTGGGAGTGGAAAGTTTGTTACCGAGGAAATGAAGGAAAAATGTGATGTAAGACAAAGTGATCTTATAGTTCCTCACTCGAAGAATAATGTTTTAAGCAAGAGGTCAAAGGCGTCAGAAGCAAAGTTGATGATGAATTCTTCTGATACAAGATCTTTAAAAGTAAGTGATTTTCATTATTCTGTAAAAGGTGTAGGCGATGTTCCGGCTTATTTTCATTGCTAAACTTATGATGTCATATTGCTGCCTATATTTATGCCTTCCCATAAATGTTTATTAGCTGGTCCATTTCATTTGCATATTTTGAAGTTGTTTTCCAATTGAATTTGTGCTATTTGTTCTCCTGAAGGTAAAGCTTGCTAAACCATCTGAAAAGTGTGTGAACAAATCATTGGAGCAAAATTCATATAAAGGTACAGAAGATTCGGAATATGATTTCTTCTTTATGGCTCTTAATTGGAGCTAATTGGCAATGTGTCTTATAGGCACTGATGGTGGTAGGCACAGTAACGTCTCTGTTATTTCAAAGCCATCATCTAGCTCAGTTGCCTCGAAATGTAACAAATGTGACAGGATCACATGTCAATGTAGCGTTATCAGTGACTCTACTCATACATTCTCAGGTGTTTACACTGTCACTTTTTTGTGCTTAGTGTTTTTAGTTCTTGGTTATTGGCTTACCAGCTATATTGTTGTTATTGGTTAGATATATCTTCTGATGGATCATTGGACAGAGATCATCGCTCAGTTAGTAGTGATGCTATAGGACAGGTAATAAAATACTGCTTGCTATTCTTAGCTAAATATGTAATGTAGGGTTAGTTGTGATTGACTCTTGGGGTTCTAATATAGGATTGTCAAGCCAAAAACATGTCAATATCCCAAGTGAGCAAGTTAGATCCAGATTCTGATGGTGAGAGTCATTTTTTATGTTATATTCTATTACTTAGCCATTGATGTCTAAGTAATAACTTGGAATCATCGTAAAGGGGGTCAAAGTGCATTGGATGAGGAAAACACAGGCTCTAGTTCTTCACTTTTGACACATGCAACTGATGCTACATCTGGAGAAGGTCAGTATTTCTTGTTATGCCTAAATTCAGTTTGACCGCTGGCTGCTTTAGTTGGTATGATAGCTTTGTTGATTTAGCTGCTTGTGTGGATTAGGATGGAGACATGCTGTTTTTGATGTGCCGTTATCTCCTAAGAAGGCCCTTCGTGCTGCAATGCTAAAGAAACGATTTGCGGACACTATCTTGAAAGCTCAACATAAGACACTTCTTGACCATGTAAGTACTCCTATCATGTTTTTATATCTCACTAGTTGGGTGAAAAAATGCCGTTGGTATGGGATACTGGAGGAAGCTTTTGATTACATACGTTAATGTAACGAATATAATCAAACTTTGCATGTGAGCTGTTGACGTGATATTTTCAGGGGGATAAGGCTGATCCTGTAAGCATACAGAAGCAAAAGGAACTATTAGAAATGAGGCAGCGAGAAGGTGAGTTAAGCAATTTGATATTTATGAGGACTAAAAATTTGATTATGTCACATGGGCCCTAGCAATTGTGACATTCTGGAGTCTATTAGCTGCCTTTTTAAGTTTACCCTGTTGAAGTGCCATAATTTTTAATTTGTTTGATGAGGTACTTGACGTAACAAGAATACACAAGGAAGTATAACATACTGGGGTTGTGATCTACAACTGATAAACAAACAAATACTTGAAACCCTATTCATTTTCTGTTCTTCGGTAAAACAATGTTCCAATTCATATGGTGTAGGTTTGGAAGTACTTCAACCGGGCAGTTGGCATCCTATAAATATTTTGTTTCTCTGTTGTTTATTGGGCTCGAGTTGATAGTTCTTGTTAACCTGTATTTTATAACCCTGGTTTTGTTGGATATCTTTGTATTATGATCGAGTAATAGAAAGTTAATGGCTTGTTACTATTAAATCCCTATCCTTCTTAACAAAGATCCATGACAAACCCTGTTTCATAATTGATCTAATCAAAGTTTCAAGTATTTATATAATCCCTAAAAGTTACAATCGAGGCAAACTCTACGTTCCCCTGCTTCAATCTTGTTATCTTCTTGAAAAACCCCTTGCTTGTATAGTTCATTGTGTGGGATATCTGGTTCAAGTGCCAGCATATTATGTCCTTTTTGGATTCTTTAGCCAAGTGCCAATTGAAGCTCTGTCTATCTTTTGTGTACTAAACTGCTGTTTCTTTTAAATAGATAAATATTGTGGTAACAACTTTTGTCTAAGGTAGTTGCTTGCTTCCATGGCCTTAAGATAGATACTATTTGTAGTATGTCATCTTATATGAACTTTCATCTCTCCTTACAGAGAAGGCTAGAATTGAAGCGCAAATCAGAGCTGCTGAAGTAGCATCTAGAATGAAGAAAGAGGTAGAGTTGAAAAAACAACGCGAGAAAGAGAGAGAAGCTGCACGTGCAGCACTACAAAAGGTTAGTTCCCTATAAATTTGATTGGAAGTTTAACATTTGTGTTTTCAGAGATGTTTATGGTAGATATGATTTTAAAAATTTTCTTGTTGGTTGCCACCAGATGGAAAGGACTGTTGAGATAGAAGAGAACCGAGAGATAATAAAAGAGCTGGAGATGTTGTGTGGGTGTTCATTATCCTCTAATGCCAATTTGGACAGGAGTGGCAGCAAATTGGCAAAGGGAGGAATTGAAGTAGTAGATTCTGCAAGTCCACTAGAGCGTCTGGGTTTGTTCATGAAACATGAGGATGAAGAAGATATGGATGAAGTGGTTCTAAACGGGAATGGGGAAGAAGGGGAGATACTAGCTTAGATGTTTTAGTCCTATCTTTTGTCAACACCTAGTGAGGTGGATGAAAGGTATAATGAATTGGTTGTAAATGAATCTGATTTTGTAGGCTAAGAGTTATGCTTCTTTGTACATGGGGCACCAGTAGTTTATAGGCTTGTATTATATATATATATATATATATATACACACACATATGTAGTCCACTAATCTACTTGCCTAAATCTCTTTAGGAATGTTTTCATCATTCTTGGTTTTCATTGTCCCAAAGCAACACAATCTTTGAACAGTGGACAAGAAAGCTCCTGCCTTCCTGTCCTGTTATTTCAACACAGGCTAAGACACTGCTAATGTGACGCTTTCATAGTACAACCGTCAAAAGATGTCAGGAAGAGATCGATATCCTTCCAAGCAATTTCGTGTCTTTTACGCATATGTATTAGTTATTGTCGGCCATATCTTCTCAAACCCTTTCACATCGAAGAAACCCCGTTCAAGACTAGTACCAATGGATTTCCGATTCACCCACCCTCGTACACCAACCGACACCAACAGCATCACAGTGCATCCGTGGGGCAACAAACAACTGTACACCTCAAATTGCGTAGCGGTTCTTTGCAGCCTTGCCATGTTTCCTTGCATCCTCCTGAATGAACATAACAGAAAAGAAGATGGCATGCAAGTCAACTACAATTTGTGGTACACAATTCAAGGCAAAACATTAAACAGCAACAAACAGATAATCCTTACATGGAACATAAATCTCATCGGCTCATTGCAATTGAGAAACTCCTTCCATTGCCTTCCAATGCTCAACTGCAAAAGTACAATTATCAACAAATTGCCTTCACGAAGATGAATATGTGGGAACAAATGAATTCATTCATATTCTAGAACAAGTGCCCTCAACAATTTGGATGAGGATCAGACAGGACATTCTGCTCATTGCTCCACAAGTTAATTGGTAACAATGACTAGTTTGTGCAATTAAAACAAACACCACCAGTTCTTTCCAACTAATTTCACAAATTGATGCAGATGTCTGAACGCATCAAAATATAAAAAGATTGCAGGTATACTATGAAGACATAATCTGGTCACGTTTAGTGAGTAGTGCGATTCCCCATTTGGGTTCTTTTTTTTTCTCTGTTGGAGGGAAGGGGATGAGCACAGCAATGCTGCAAAGTACAATAACAAGCAAAGAGTTCACACTATTGCGAACTGAGTAATCAACATCAGCAGTGGGATGCAAACTGTTCAATAGATGTTTGTAGCATTAAAACTTTTTCTTTGTCATAAGAAAAAGTACAGTTACCTGAGCAGCTTCATTTGAAGCATTCTTAGTCCAAAGGGCTATCTTATCTTGTCTAACTCTAACACTGACACCTGCACCGCATATTTCATCTCCATAATCAAACTGTTCCCCGATCATTGCCAGCAACTAACAAAAATAAATATGAAAATAATTAGCCAATTAAAAAGCTTATAGGGTTTGTAGTAGCACATAGGAAGTATCGAAGCACACCGTATATAACCAAGAGTTACCAGACTTCCCTTTTTGAAAGGTCACAGTCCACTTTCCTCCATTAGCACAAACAGGGTCCTCCCATTTTGGCTCAATTTTATATTTGAAGCAGTGAAAATCTGCTCCCACAGCGAGCTTGCTAAGGTGAGGGATATTATTGTAAACACTGAGGGTGGAACAAAATACTCGGTAGATTCAGTCAGTGCCAAAAAAAAGAAAAGGAAAAAAATAGATAATCAACATTCATCATGTGAAATGCCACAACAGAAGTATCAGAACTCAACTGACTGATCAAAGCCATTCACATGAAAATGCCAATTGTACTAGGAACAGGTTAGTCAGGTTGTATCTAGGTAGTTGTAAGAAACAAAGTGGTAAAAAGAACAACGAAGTCGTAAAAATTTCAGTCTTCATATGAAAAACATTGAGGCTAAAATACATTGATCCTAGCTATTCAATCCCAACCAAAAGAACATAAAGGAAGCACCAATGATAGGATTTCCATCCACTGGATCTCCCTTGATTCGCATCCCAATTTTTTTTTAAAAAAAGGAGCCTAAAAGTAGTCTGAAACCAACAACCCACAAGAAATTTCTAGTTCTTTCGTTCACGACAAAGCCTTCTGGCCATCAATGCAAAGAGAGCACAAAACTTCAATCTTGTAATATGCATGCAAAAAGGTTATAACTTATAATCACTATCCCCCTTGTCTTAGCTACTTCCAACAATGCATATAATCATCATCCAAACACAAAAAGATCGACTAAACAATAAAAGAATAAAAAAGAACTAGAAAGAAAAGGTCTTCAAGATCTCGACCTCCAGAACTCTTCTGCAGTTGAGAAAGTATAAATTGAACGCATGGAGCTTCCCCAAGTGGCTCGCTTGGACTTGGCCCTTCCGTTATTGAACCAGAAGGTCCATCGGTGCTCAAGCGGGTACTGCTCGTACGCTAATTTCTTGCTCCCCGACTCATCTTCTCCTACGATCTGAGAAGCTTTTTCGGTCGTCGATAATTTTTGTGCCTCCTCCACTGTCATCATCTTCCTGATTTTTTATCAAGGTTAATATTAATTGTAATCACACTTTGTTGATTTGATGCTTTAAAAGGCTTTACATGTATAAATATTTTATTCCACTTTATTACGCAAGTATTAAAAGAAATTAAAGCTTTTGATTTTAATAATAAAATCTCTTGATCTTTTAAACACTTTTTAAGTAACATTTTGAAAAGTGTTTAAATTATAATTGGATTAAACAACTTTATTTTTAGCATTTGAAATTGTTTAGATCAATGTACCGTATTGGTCAACCAATATACCTACTGGTTGACTACTATTCTAACATCTAGTGAATCTGATGCTTTTAATACATAATGGTCGACGAATGTGTTATATATATCCATTCTAATGGCTAGTTCTTGGCTCCAATTGCTAGTAGGAGTTCCACCAAAATACTACAAATAGGTGTTTTTTATTGGTTTTAGCATTAAGAAGGTTTTGGGTGTTGTGCACACACATTTTAAAGTATTTTTCAATCATTCGAGCATCATTGTCTTATATTTACGAGAGTGAGTCATTTTAGATTTATCAAGTGATAAAGTGAGGAACTTTTAGTTGTAATATTTGGTTTAGGTAATATATTATTGTACTTAGTAGTGGTCCAAATGAGATTGAGGTTCCTCTTCATTTTAGAAAAAAGTTGTAAGAAGGTTCCTCTTTATCAAGAAAGATTGTATAAAGGTTATTCTTCGCCTTAAAAAAAGAAGTATAATAGAATTTTAAGAAGAGTTTTGGGAGTGGACATAGGTAAGGGTTGTTTGCCAAATCACTATAAATCGATTTGCATTCTCTTTTCTATCTTCTTTAATTTATTGCTCAATTATTTTATTGATTTATATTAAGTAATTAACTCATCCTTATTTACAATGTTCGTTGTTAATTGAGCACATCAATAAGAAAAGTTGTTAAAGTTTTTAAACACCCAATTCACCCCCTTTTGGGTACCATTAGAAACTAACAAGTGGTATTAGGTTAGCATTTTTCATAAACCCTATAATAAAGATTATAATGAAATATTTAGGAGCATCATCATCATTATTCAAACTAAAAGGGATAAAGCATTAGAAGACCACCTCTGTTTGATGACATTGGTTACTTTTATTGAAAAAGTAGGATGAGATTCTTCCTAATGGCTGAAAGTGTAGACCTACGAAATATAATTTCAAAAGTTACCCAAATTAAAGGAAGAATGTAAACTTCAAAATAAGATATTAGCTTCCTTGAATAGTAACGCCATATACATTATTTTTTGTGCATTAAGTAGAAATAACTTTAATAAGGCCTTATGTCTGAAACAATTTATGAAATTTGTCATAATTTAGAAGTCTCTCATGAAGGAAAAAATCAAGTTAAGGAAAGCAAAATTAGTATGCTAACTCACCAATATGAATTGTTT
>JAOTJB010000002.1:37988317-37998440 GCA_027123815.1 Erythroxylum minutifolium
ATTTTACATTATATTTTCTTGTCAAAGTGAAAGAAAGGTAGGGAAAATTGTTGACAAACCTCAAGAATGTCTCCTATGTTCACAACAAGAGCATCTGGAAGGATGTTAACGGGAATCCAAGCTCCATCCTTCTTTATCTCAAGCCCATCAACACCATTAATCTGGTTCAGAATGGTGATGGCAGTTGCATCTGAGTGTGGTGTAAAGCCCACAACCAGCTCTGGCTGAGGACATGGTGGGTAGTATGTCATCCTCACTGACTGCATTCCATCATCGAACATCTCCTTTATCTCCTGTAGCCCTATGTTTAGAACCTCTGCAATGAACCCAAGTAGTTTCATGGCAAGTTTTTGCATTTCCAATATGTAGGACTCCAAGTTGTTTCTGCATACACAAATTATATGAAGAAAATTCAAGAAAATAAGTAATTAAAGAACAATAATCAAACTATCTAAAAGGTGGACAAGGTGTAAAGGACCTAAGGGATGAAGGGAGCTCTGAGAAGAGACGTTGGTTTCTTCTGTTTAAAGGGTTTGTTTGGATATAAAACCTATCACCCCAGTCGAGTTTTCTTCCAGTTCTTATCACTGCTCCATATCCCTCAGCCTCATCTGGCTTTCTCTTGCATTTCATTTTCTCTTCAAGAGGAAGGTCATAGAATTCCTCAACTGCGTGTTTCATCGTATCCATCAGTGAAGAGCTAACTCCATGGTTCACCAACTGTACCAAACAATATCCTCACAACTTTAGGTTTTGTCTTTTGTATGTTATATATGCTCATCTTTCGGTTATATATTTGATCAATTAACAAAAGCAATTAACTTTTTTTTAAAACAGAAGCTTGGTACATGGTAGTTAATCATCTGGGTCCAATAAAGGATCTGAGATCTCCTTTGCATGAAATTAAAGCACCAAACTAAACCTTTTGATTAAGCTTAAACAGTAATGAATTTCTATATATATACACACATAGATGAAAGAAAATTGAAGAAAAATGAGAAAAACCTGAAAGAAACCCCATTCTTTGCAAGCAAGGTGCAACTTTTCAAGTTCAAGTCCTTTGGATTCCATTGACACCAACATTTGGACGTCAATGGTGGGGATTGAAGCCACTGGAGCAACCGTAGTATCAAAAGTACCAGGGGCTTGCCATTCGGGACGTAGATAGGGTTTCGGGACAGAAATCATGGGGTCTTTAAGAAGCTCCTGAAGACTAAAAAATGAATCCAAGTTTTTATGAATAGCTGCCTCTGAGTGTGCCATTTTCTTTTGTGCTATGTAGCGATGGAGTGCAACTATACGACTAGAAGTGACTGCTTAAACAAGTGTTGCCAAGCTTCACATGAGAACATTATGAGAAGTTGTATATATAAACAAAGAACAAAGGGAAAACCGTGTCAAAGATTAAACATCATACGAAGTGGTCCTTATGCAAGTCGTTACATCGAAGAGTATTAAAACTTCAGTTTCTTAGTTATCAGAAAGTATATAAAAAAAAGAAGAACAGGACCGGTTAACCAATAATGTCCTCATGATCATCTTTTGGCTAAAATTAATTTTAAACTGTTAACGTGTTATCCAAGGCATCTTTAGCCCACGTGCTTAAATAATTTTCTAGAGTTGATTGAAAAAAACCACTTTCTTAATTAATACACCTCCAAGTCCAACACGAGGAACTGGAAAGTCTTCTCCAGGGACAACGCCATCCGTACGCCATGTTAATTGCACCCCAATGAGACCTTGCCAAGTGGACGGTCTAGATGGGTGTATCTCAAGGTGGGTAATAGTTGCTGTTGGTAAAGCAACAGCTGGAACGCTGGATTGCCGACTTGAACCCTAGAAATTAAATATGCCAGATAATTTCCTTGTACATGGGTGTGTCTTGAAAGACATTTATGGATTGATTAATAATATTGTAAAGCAAACCTGAATCTATAATATATGAAGTTCTTCACAAAACTTTATTCCCTATCTTACTGTTTCCTTTTGTAATTCGTTTTTGCAATGGTTTAGAAACTTTTCTTTAATGATTTTTCTAAAACATACAAACTCTTGAACCAACATGTCTATTTATTTGAAAGGAGAAAGGAAAAGGGTCTCGGATCCATTTGAAGCCAACTTCTTAATACCCAATAACTATTATCTTAAACTCTTTTCATTAAACTCAAATCTATAAGTGACATGGACCATCAAATAATCTAATAATCTCCCACTTGGCCTATGTTATCACTTGGTGGTTCAACAATAAAACTAGAAGTGCACACAATACATGGAATCGATCAAATCATCCTTAATTGAATTAAGATAATGGGACCATAGCAGTCATAAGTTATACAATATGATTGCTTCCATATATCACAAATCAACTCAACTTATAAAACTTTAAGTAGGTAATTATGTAATTATTATCTCACAAAACAGTTACTATATACAACATAATGTAGATAACAAGTAAGCGAGCAAAAAAAATGACTATAATTGAATTCACAAGTATCATAACAATTTGAACAAGACAATTATATATATGTCAGAACACTATACTAACAAGGACTTATCGATAATGGCCATCCGTTCAACATGGCCAACAAATATTTTGGGCGATAAGCCTTTAGTTAACGGATCCGCTATCATTAGATTGGTACCAATATGCTCAATAGACACTTTATGTTTTCGCATTTCTTTTTTCACGGATAAGTACTTCAAATCTATGTGTTTCGCACCCTTTGAATACTTTTCATTCTTAGAGAAGAAAATGGCAACGGAATTATCACAATAAATTCTTAACGGTCTAGCAATACTGTCGATAATGCCAAGACCTAAGATAAAGTTCCGTAACCACAATCTATGAACCGTGGCCTCAAAGCACGCCACAAATTCAGCCTCTATAGTGAAAGTAGCAATGACGGACTACTTTCCACTTTTTCATGAAACTGCTCCTCCAGCTAATAGGAACATATAACCGAATGTAGATTTCTATGTGTCTACACAACCGGCATAGTCTGAATTTGAGTAACCTATCACTTCGAGATGGTTTGATTTTCTATATGTGAACATATAGTCTTTTGTGCCTTGTAAATATCTAAGAACTTTCTTTGCAAATTTCCAGTGGTCCATTATAGGATTGTTTTGATATCGGCCTAGTATTTCAATAGCAAAACTGATATCTGGCCGAGTGCATGTTTGAACATAGATTAAGCTCCCAACTAATGACGCATAAGGAATATACTCCATTTCCTTAAGTTCCAAATCATTCTTTGGACATTGCATTTGACTAAACTTGTTCCCTTTCTGAATTGGAACTATCCCTACAGAACACTTTTCCATTCTAAATCTCTCTAATATTTTCTTGATATATTATTTTTGAGATAATCTTAACAATCCTTGTGATCTGTCACATAATAGTTGTATTCCGATCACATAGGATGCCTCACCCATAACTTTCATTTCGAAATTATTAGAGAGAAAATTCTTTACATAATCTAACAAAACCATATTATTAGCAACAAGAAGAATATCGTCAACATATAAGACTAATATAATGAACTTGCTCGCACTAACCTTCATATATATACACCAATGAATGGTGTTTTCAACAAAACCATAAGACATAATAGTATCATTAAACTTAAGATACTATTTTCGAGAAGCTTATTTCAGTCTATATATTGACTTCTTTAATTTACACGCTAATTTTTCCTTTCCTGTAGTCACGAAACCTTCCGGTTGATCCATATAAACTTTTTCTTCCAAGTCATCATTTAGAAAATTGGTCTTTACATCCATTTAGTGAAGCTTTAAATCATAATGAGCCACCAGGGCCATAACAATTCTTAAAAAGTCCTTCTTTGAGAAGGTCTCTTTATAGTCAATGCCATCCTTTTGAGTGTAACTTTTGGCAACAAGCCTGGTTTTATACCTTTTAATGTTACCTTGTGAGTCACTTTTGCTCTTAAAGACCGATTTATAACCCACTTACTTTGCACCTTCCGGCAACTTAACTAATTCCCAGACTTCGTTGTCATCTATTGATTTCAACTCTTCTTTCATAGCATTGAACCACTTTTCATAATTTCTACATTCTATGGCCTGTTTAAACGAGACTAGATCCTGATCAATGCTCAAGTCACATTCATGTTAAAGTGAGTAAACTTTATAGTTACTCGAAATAGCTGGTCTTCTCTGCCTTACATACCTTCATAATGCTACTTCTTGTGGCATCACTTGATCATTTGTAACTTGAACATCATTAGCTATTTCTTCATTAATATGTTTATCTTGTGAAATTGGATCATTAATTTGTTGTTTTGGTATGTTGCGTATCCGTGATGCAACAAGAGGAATAACAATCGGTGGGATCACATTTGATGTTGTAGTTTCTACTTGACTCTTATGAATATCCACTTTTCTCGGTTCTCCACTCCTATTGATTTGACCATTTTTAATGAATCGAGCATTACTAGACTCAACCATTCTCGTACTATGGTTAAGATAGTAAAATATGTACCCCGTACTTTTCAGGATAGCCGATGAAATACTCACTAAAAATTTTCGCATCAAGCTTCTTTTCATGTGGATTATATAGCCTTAATTCTGTTGGACAACCCCAAATGTGAAGGTGTCGTAAACTAGGTTTCCTTCTTGTCCACAGTTCATAAGGTGTCCTAGGAACTGCTTTACTAGGAATTCTATTAAACAGATACGTAGCAATCTTTAATGCATGCATCTACAATAATAACAGTACAGTACTATAACTTAACAGACTCCTAACCATATCTGTAAGAGTACGATTTTGCCTTTCAGCTAAACCATTTTGTTGCGGTGTACCAGGCATTGTGTATTATGCACATATGCCTCGACTTGCAAGAAACTTTGCAAATAGACCTGGACATTGTCCACTTCTATCAAAATTTTCATAATATTTACCACCTCTATTAGACCTCACTATCTTTACTTTTCTATCTAACTGCCTTTCTACCTTATTAAAGAACACCTCTAGGATGTCCACAAACTGAGACTTTTCATGCAGCAGATAAATATAACTATATCATGATAAGTCATCAATAAAGGTAATGAAATATTTTTTGCTTCCCCAAGAATGAACGTCGAAAGGACCACAGATGTCCGTGTGTATTAATTCAATTAATTCGTTACTTATTGTGTCTAGATGCTTTGATATATGTTTGGTTTGCTTACCTTTAATGCAATCCACACATATATCCTAGTCAGCAAAATCCAATTGAGGTAAGATTTCATTTTTCACCAACTTCTGTACCCTTTCCTTCGATATATGACTTAATCTTTTATTCCAAAAAAAAGTAGAACATTCCTTAAGTACAATATGTTTATTTCCTATAATATGGTCAATATGAAATAGAGATTCAGCAAAATCAACATTAAGATTGAAATGATATAAACAATCCATTAAGGTACTAAAATCATAATAGTACTTTTGTTTATACAATAAAAAACACCATTTCAAATCTTAAATTGAAATCCTACATCATCCAACTTTGCAACAAAAATTAAATTCCTAGCACATTCAGGAACATAAAGACACTTTTCTAGATTTAGGTAACACCCAGTGTCCAAGATTAATCTGTACGTCCCAATGCCCTTTATCCGTGCCTTCACTATGTTCCCCATATATAAGAACTTTTTAGTTCCGTTTATGGTTTAGATTGAAAGGAATCCCTGTTTAACATATGACACATGAGCAGTTGAACCAGAATCTAACCACCAGGTATTATTAGGTACTTCAATAAGATTTGATTCAAAATATACGGAGACATAGTATGTACCTTTCTTTTCGAACCAAGCTTTTCTTTTAGGGCAATCCTTCTTGAAGTGGCCAGGCTTCTTGTTAAAGTGGCACCTCTTATCTTTATGGATTCAACCTTTTTTTTTGCTAAGAGCTTTGTCCTTTTCTTTGCCTTTTTTCCTGGTTTGTTCTTACTGCTACTAACTCCTTGATGAAATGTGAGATTAATAGAGTGCTCCTTCATTTTCTTTAATCTCCCTTCCTCCTGAACCAATATGGCCTTAATATTTTGAAGGTTTAATGGTGCCATAATTCACTTGGAATTGGCCAAACTCTAGAGGAAGTGAGTTGATAATGAATTGTACCAGAAAGGACTCACTCATATCCATACCCATGGATTTCAGCTTTGTAGCTAGGTTTGATATATGAGTTACATGATCATGAATAGGCTATGACCAGTCAAACTTCTTGGTCATTAGCTCACTCATTAAAGTCCCTAATATGGACTTATTAGCTATATCAGATTGGGAGTATTCTTTAAGCTTTAACATGAACTCCTTTGTGTTATCCGTCTTAGGCATTGATGGCTTCACATTTTTTGCGATTGTTGCGTCAAATTCAACCTCAGCCTGTTAGACCATTCCTAAGACTCATAATAAGACTTATCGGTCTCAGAACTAGTCTTAGTTATGACTGTGGGCCTTGCGTCTAAAACTATGGCCAAGTCTAAACCATTACACCCATTTGGAACTGGATTTGTTTTAACTAATCCGCATAATTAAGACCATTGAACTTGATCAAGCCATTTCCTAAAGCGAACAAATTAGTAGATGCTACAAATACAATATATAGCCCACGTATTAATGCTTTGGGTAGAATTAATATATTCAAACAATAACAAACTTTAATATATATATTTAAGTCCACCTTTGGGTGATACTTGAACACATATCCTTAATCCATGATAATGCTAACATATATATATACACACTTTGATAGACAATCAATCATACTCAATCTAGTATGCATGTTATCTTTGGATATATAAATATATTCACCAAGTAGGTCGATAAGTCCCTTTAATGTTATTAATTGTATGCAATGGTCCACTTTTGGGTGACCTCCTAGCGTTTCAATTAATAATCTCAATTGTTCAGTTCAACCTTTATGTCATTTTAATAGCATCATATCAACATGAACAATAGAAAGATTCACAATTAAATGTTTAATATTTTCAAACTAGGCCACTGTGGTGAATATCAAGCTTTTCATGCAATAAACATTTAATTGGACAATTATCATATATGACAAAATTTAATTTAATTAGTTTGGTCACTTTGGTGACTAACAAACTATTCTAAATTACCATTATGTCATGTAGCACATTTAACATATAATAAAACAATTTAATTCCAAACATTGCATAATATAAAATACTCAAAATACCACTTAAAACATAATATGACACAAAATTATATTTTGTATAGCAAACATATGTGCAACTTTTATGAATATAAACCAAAATTAACTAATTGATTACTTCATTAATTCATTTAAATTATCAATTAATTACTGAATTATAAGTTATGATCTAAAACAAAATACCTTAAGTAGGATCAATAATCAAACCCATAAAACTTAAAAGAAAGTAGCTTAGGTTCCACCATCATAGCCAAATCCAAAAACAATAATTTTGAGCCAAACTTAGAAGACCCATAAGCTGTTTGAGTCCATAACCAATAGGGTCTAAGCAATAAAGTATCATGTGAGGCATGTGCGTTGCACGTGCCACATCTTCCTCAGGGGATGCCGGTTTCCTTTTTTTTAATTTTAAAATCCTCTTTCATGGATTCTTCTTGCAATTCGTTTCCAGAATCCTTTCTTGGCTTGAGCCGACAATAATGACATCCACCATTTATTTATTCAGTAGTTAAAACAACAAAATCTGAGTGTTCCTCACTCTAAATCTATATGAGTTTCTCACTCTAAACCATCCATCTATATTTCTATATTTTGCTTCGATCAAACATTGAGAATGAGATTCAAGTCCTTAGAAAACTGATTCTATCAACATCCGAAAATAACTTTTCTCATTCCATACAGATCAACACCAAAATTCATCAAGAAATGTACAGGAATATAAGAACAAAATTAGAAGTTTGCGGTTTGTTTCTATTTCTGTGTTCTTGTTTATGGTAGTTCCATTCATGGTAGTTCAAGATGTCGTATATGAAGAAAGTAATGCCATTACAATACAGAAAACAACCATTCTAGAAACGAAACGACTAATTGATGACGACAGGCAACAAATAATGCAACACCTTGCTTTGATATCAATTGAAAGACATTTATGGATCGATTAATAACAATGTAAAGCAAACCTAAATCTATGATGTTTGAAGTTCTTGACAAAAATTTATTCCCTCTCTTACTGTTTCCTTCCATAATTCGTTTTCACAATGGTTCAGAAACTTCTTTTTAATGGTTTTTCTAAAGCATACAAACTCTTGAACCAACATGTCTGTTTATTTGAAAGAAGAGAGGGAAAGGGTCTTGGACCTATTTGAGGCCAACTCCTTAATACCCAATAACCATTATCTTAGGCTCTTTTCATTGGACTCAAATCTATAAGTGAGATGGACCATTAAATAATCTAACATGTCTTTCCTTTACAAACTTTGAGGGATAAGCTCGCCATTTTCTTTTTACTTTTGATACCAGTTGTTAATTTTTTATGAATACTCGTGAAAATGCAACAGGGGCTTTACCAAAATATTTCTATTATAATACTATTTAATAAATTATTCATATAAATATGTTATGAATATAAAACACCAACAAAGCCCAGTTGATACTTACGATTTCATAAATTTTTTAGTATTTATATTTTCTAATAATTTTATGAATGGCAAGATCTGTCATAATTATGAAAAGATGTTTGTAATTATAGAAAGATAACCATTAGTACATTAAACATTAATTATAAAAATAAATATTTGAACTGAAATATGATAAGATCATATTGATTCATCATTAACATCACTATAACAAATGGACTATTTGTAGATGATTTCATTTGGCGACGAAATTATTTTCGTCGCAAAAACTGAACATATTGCGATGAAAAAATAAGTCGTCACTAAAACTTGTCGTCTACCGACGTAAAAATAAAGCGTCACCAAAAGAAAATTTTTAGCGACAAATAAAATTAATAGTCACAAAATGCTTAATATTTGGTGATGTTGAAACCATATCGTCACTAAATGTAGAACAATGGGTGATGTTTAACGCTATTCGTCACCAAATACGTCACTTTAGTGATGAACTCTGTAAATCATCACTAAATATGTTGTAAATTTCATGAAGATATGTTTTATTGTCACTAAAAGTCCATATTTGGTGACTAAAATTCTATTTAGTTGTAAAAACTTTAACATCCGGCAACAATTTTTCCTAAGCGTCACTAAATGTCTAGTATTTAGCGACCATGTTTTGGTAATCGTCGTAAAATGTTCGACATACAGTGACGAATTATGTAAAACGTCGTTGAATGCTTACAATTGGTGATGATTTTATAAATCGTCGCTAAATGATTTACATTTGCAAAAATTATAAAGCTAACATTTTTATAATCTATCATAGTTAATTAAAATATGTTTTATTCGATATTTTATTTGAATGTTTACAACGTATTATTCAAAAAAAAAGTCAACATAATTTTAAGTGTTAAACGATAGTATTAATTAATCATTAGTATTTAAAAAATTGGCAAAATAAGTTATAAAAAGTAATTAATTTTATGAATATAATAATATGATATAGCAAAAAAATACAGTTATAGAACAATACAGTACAAAGTTTTTCCTAGAAGTTACCCAAATCATATAGTTATAGAACCAGAACAATAACAGTCCACAGTCAATAGGTCACAAGTTGACCTCTAAGTAGTAGATATGTTGTTTGACAAATTATTGCAGATATAACAATAAATAAACTTTAAAGCTGAGTTCAGTTGATTGATTCGCTAAATGATAATGATATATTTATTTTTTTAGATTCCAAGTAACATGTAAGTCGGTAAAGGTAAATGAGTCCCTGATGTCTGGATTTCCCAGAAGGTTCTTTGCACGTTCAAACGCACCAATTGAAATAGTAAAACTTGTTCCCTCAACTGTAGGGTTTTTCACACCCTCTTGCAACAGCTTTTCTGTTATAGCGAAATTTGTAGAGGATGGAGTGAATAAGTCGCTAGATTTAGTACCTAAAACACAATCAGTATAAAAGTTAGATATTGTCATATTAGTAAACCACGAAATGAAATAAAATTAGAAAGATATACTTGCATGAGCAGATGAAGTATTCGGA
>JAOTJB010000002.1:38010523-38023544 GCA_027123815.1 Erythroxylum minutifolium
TGCCTAATTTCTTTTTATCTTACATTATATTTTCTTGTCAAAATGAAAGAAAGGTAGAGCAAATTGTTGACAAATCTTAAGAATTATTAAAATTTTTAATATGGGTAGAGTATAGAGTCCTTAACAAGAATTGAGATTGAGTTAACCATTGTCAAAATGACTAAAACTAGTCATTTAGATAGTTGGCCCTTACCACTTATAAACCCTTTAATATTTTCATGTTTAGTCAATATAGGATACTCTAATACTCCCCCTTAAGTGCAACTAGGGCTTGGACATCTAGTTGTCACTTGAAATAAATGTAGCGGAAATCAGACTGGGCTGCTGGTACTGGACATCTAGATGAATAATTGAGAAATTAATAATTCAGACCAATCCTGCTCTGATACTATATTGTAATTTTTAATATGGGTCAAGTGTAGCCCATTAACAAAAATTAAGCTTGGGTCTACCATCGTTAAAATGAATATAACTAGTCATTTAGTTAGTTGACCTTTACCACTTATAAACCATTTAACATTTTCATGTTTAGTCAATATAAAATACTCTAAAAAGAATGACTCTTATATTCATGGCAAGAGCATCAAGAAGGAAGTTAATGGGAATCCAAGCTCCATCTTTCTTTATCTTAAGCCCATTGGTTTAGAATAGTGATGGCAGTTGCATCTGAGTGTGGTGTAATGCTGACAACCGACTCTGACTGATGACATGGTGGATAGTACGTCATCCTTAATGACTGCAACCCATCATCAAACATCTCCTTTATCTCCTTTAACCCTATGTTTTGAACCTTTGTAATGAACCCAAGTAGTTTCATGACAAGTTTTTGCATTTCCATTTTGTAGGAGCCCAAGTTGTTCCTGTATGCACAAATTATATGAAGAAAATAAGTAACTAAAAAACAATGAAATTCTGAAAGGATGTAGTTTCGCAAAATTTTTGATTCGGCAGCAATTATTTCTAGCAAAAGCAAAAAAAGAGAAAAATTAAACGTATAATTGTAAATCAACATTGAAAATTTGTTAACGCGGTTTGACACACTTTGCCTACGTCTGTAGGGCCCTAACTTAGCTTTATACTTTCACTAACGACAAGAATTTTATACAAGGGTTTATTGAGCCGACTCATTCATCCCTTAACATTATCCCTCGTCCTTATAACTTGTGAAAGTAAACCCAATAACATGACCAACTAGTGTTAACCTTAACAGAGGATTTTGACAAAAACTTTTAATGATAAAAAAAATAAACAAACAACTTAAGTGATTAAAATAATAAAGAACATAAATGAATACGTACTTGAATAAGGAAAACAACTTCCATAATAAATTCAGCTCCTTCAATGACAGATCAAAAAGTTGTTTACCAAGAGTGCTATTGTAGTCTTCCAATATTAACATCGAAACACCACACACATAGCCTTAGAAAAATCCCCAACAAAATAAATGTTTCTTGAGTGAAACGTTGAAAAAATATGAATTGCAAAATACACACCAGTTGCTGGAATTTTTCGCATAAAACCTCCACTTTCGATAGCCATTAAAACTAACCCGATCAATAACCGATGATCAGTCTAAAAATACTTATGCAAACACCACAAAAGAATAGAAGCAAAAATTGCCCTTAATGGTGGTTCAAGAATGGAAAAGAACACAGCTAGCCATTAACAATTATGCAGCCTACTAAAGTCACGCAAGAACAACAGAAAAAAAGATACAGTAGCAATTATACCACACAATCATAGATCACCCATCCAAATCACACAAAAACCAAAAAAAAATCACAGTTGTAAAACCTCCCAATCACCAACAAAGACTAGAGAAACACCTAGCTAAAAAGATTCTGCCAAAGTCACGTGATTCTTAACAAAAAAATAGCAACATATAGAATGATGTCTTGACACAATCGGCTACTAAACATCACTGAAAATAATCCTAGAAATCCCAGCAGCCAACTCACCTAAAACCTATTGTTTTTCCTCTCCAAAATGACAACATTTTAGCCCATTACACATGTAAATCCCAGCCATACTACAATTGAAAATCATCAAACCAAATCTCCAAAAATATGCTTCCTTAGATAGCCATTATCCTAAAATAGGATATACATCAAATCCCATCTTGATTAGGATTTTAAATCAAATCAAACTTAGTTTGAAAGAGTCCCACATAATTCCAACTAAGTCCAATTATCAAATAATTCTCAAAATTAAATAATAAGATATCATAACTTATATCTTAATAACATCCTCCTTTTTGACATTATTTGTCACATATTGATACTCCCCCTAAAGAGAATAACTGGATGCATAACATCAAATTCACAAACTGTATGGAGACTACTCCTTAATCAAATAACAAGATGCAAACATAATCAAATATCCAAATATCCAAAGTCAACAAGTACATAACCATCAAAACAACCAATCATAAATAAAAACATCCAAACAATAATGGTCTCCCCTTGGGACAAAAATTTCCAAAAAGTATAAACAGGAAGCATTTGAGAATCAAAGATCTCATTGCTTTAGTTGACAAAGAGCATCAATTCCCACTTGGAAAAAACCTTTAATTCGATCAACTTCATTGAACAGAGTAGTATGAGGATCAATTAATGGATGAAGAAGTCGATGCATTAGAAGATGCAGACGAAGTATAAAGCAAATCCACCACCCGAGCTAGTTTATTCACATTTAGGATTCGTGGTGAAATACACATCAATATCACCAGCTCAAGAGCACTTGAATCGAACCGAAGAACACCATTTGCATATAAAAATTGAGTGATTAAGTATGGAAAGTATAACAAGGAATAAGGCTTACCGCTAATTGCTAACATTACTTCAATGATGAGTTTGCCTAAATTAATATTTTTCCCAGTTCCAATGGCATAAACAAGCTTAGCTTATGCCAAATAAACCGAAACCACGTGCGTACTCGACAACCAATTAGCCAATACCAATTTATGAATCACAAAGTATTTTTGCGTCAATATAGAAGTAAACAAAACCGAAGTAGATGCCCATACTATTAATCTACCTCCAATTAACATAGTTGCCATCATATCATTTGTCACATTGCAATCATAACTATAAACATGATCCCTAATTAGATTATCAAACCCCAAAAATAATTCAATCTATCATGATGAAATTTAATCAATATACCTCTCATATACACCAATTGATAGCACACAACAGATTCAGTCAATATATCTTTATCTATATTATAGTAGAATTCTTTTACCAAAGTAAAATCAAAGTGTTGCAGTAACAACGCAACATTCAATAAGTTTCTTTCATTCAATAGAACATCCAAACGAAACTACTAAAATTTATCTAAATTTATAAGATAATCAAGAACTAACTCGATGTTGGCGATGGTGTCCCATTTTTGTGCTGCAGAGGAAGTGTAAAACTTATAGGACACAAAATTATCAACTGACACTCTGACTGGGGGGCATTTGCATAGTGGTTGGACTGATTTCTAAGCGAATTTTCGAGTAGAAGCAATTGGGGCAGTTGGTGGTGACATAATTGTAGAACTAGGAACAATATCCTTAACAGGAGCCTCGTCGGTATCAGATTCAGAATCCTCTATCAAATAAGATAACACACACAGAGCATCCTTGTGTCTCGATATCTAGTCCCAAATAGAGGAGGAGTTGGGATCTTAATGGGTACTTCCGAGGAAGACCCAACACTAGTTATCAATCTCCCAAGTGTTGGATGAAATTGAAGTCGACTGGAGCATTGAGTGGGACCAGCGGTAGAGGGAGTAGATGCTGACAGTGACTTCTCCACAACAGAAGATGAAGCTTGACGATTTATCTTTCCCATTTGGACTCCAGAAATCAAAAACCCAGAGAAAATGAAGATTGATGTTATCGATGTAGAGAGAGAATCGAGAGAGAGAAACCCAAATGATGAGAGGCGTGAGACTATTATGAGGAGGAAGACGATGGAGCCAAAATACAAAATAAAGAAGGGAAGGAATGAAATTATAATAGGAGGCTATTAAAAATGAAGACAAATTAAGGATTTTAATCCCTTTCTAAATTTTCCCTTTTCTTAAATACATTAAAAATTTAAAGCACACAATCGTAAAACCCCTCGAAGAAATTCAAACTCGATTGAGTCAAGAGGTTTTGTAAAGATATCCGCCAATTTTTTCCAGTAAACAGATATGAAAGAGCGGTTATTTTGTTCTCCACAAGCTCTCAGATAAAATGACACTTTAAGTCGATATGTTTTGTTCTCAAATGTCGAACCAAATTCTTTGAGATGTCTATTACACACTTGTTATCACACAAGATTATCAACATGTCCTGATTAATTCCATACTCTTCTAACATCTGTTTCACCCAAAAAAGTTGCGAACAACAAGTACCTGCAACAATATATTTTGCTTCTGTAGTTGACAATGAAATTGAATTTTTCTTTTTACTTTAATACAAACCAGATTTTTATCTAAGAAGAAACAACCCCCTAAAGTGCTTTTTTGATCATCTAAATTTCTAGACCAATTCGCATCACTATACTTGGCTAGATAAGACGTGAAGTCACATATATACCAAATCCCAAATTCAAAGGTACCACCAATATATCTAATAATCCTCTTTATCGTTGTTAACTGTGTCTTTTTCAAGTTAGCTTGGTGTAATTGAAGTTAAACAAAGTAGACTACCAATAATGCTTTGATATAAGCTAACATTAATGTTTTTGCCTTTTTCATCTTTGTTTAACTTTGTATATACACTCATAGGAGTTCTAACATGTCGAGCATTCTCAAGTCAAAACTTCTTCACTACATTCTTTACATATTTAGTTTGCGATACAAAGATACCATCCTTCACTTGTTTAATTTGCAAACCTAAAAAGAAGTTCAATTCATCTACCATTTCGAATGAGTGGAACTAAACACAATATCATCAATATAAATACATGCAATCATCAAATTAGATTTGAATTTTTTAAGAAATAAGGTTATGTCAACAATATCTCTTTCATAGCCTTGTTTAATGAGATATTGAGTGAGCCTTTCATACCAATCTCTTGGAGCTTGTTTGAGTCTGTATAGTGCCTTCTTTAGCTTGAAAACGTGATCATTATGGACTGAATCAATAAAACCTTTCAGCTGCTCAATGTATGCCTCTTTTTGTGTAAACCTAATCAAGAATGAACTTTTTTCATCCATTTGGTAGAGCTTGAGGCCTTTCACACACGTTATAGCCAAAAGCAATATAATCGACTTAAGTCTTGCCACTGGTGCAAAAGTTTCCCAAAACCTATTCCTTCAATCTCAAAATAACCTTGAGTAACTAACCTTGCATTATTTCTAGTCATAGTGGCTTTTTCATCAATTTTATTACGAAACACCCATTTTGTTCAGACCATATTCACATCAGATGGTCTGGACACCAATTCCCAGACGTTATTGCGAGTAAGCTGAGTCAATTATTCTTACATAGCTACTGTCCAGAACTCATTTTGTAAAGCTTCTTTCACTTTTTAAGGCTTGAATGAAGAAGTGTAACATAAGAGTCCTAAAAGTTCTCGATAATCTACTCTTTTTCTTTCCCTTATTTTTCTTTTCTCACTGACTTCTCCAATAACATTCTCCACTGGATGACTTCTTTTGATCTATGAAGGAGGATCCCTGTTTAAATCACTTTCTTTGAGTTTTGATTATTCAAAGCAATTATTTTCGCATTAAATTTCATGTTGCTTTCATCATCTGAAGCAACTGACAACTCTTCTGTTTACACAATTTCTTCACCAGCATCAAGTAACTACAAATCTGGGCAATTTTTGGTTCTTATATCATTGCTTGTTTGAGCTGGTTTTGTAAATTTTCTTCTGCCACTTTACCGTTTAATTAAGACACATCATCTATCACAACATTTATGGACTCTAGCACTTTCATAGTTCTTTAATTAAACACTCGGTATGCTTTACTGTGGATTGAATATCCAATGAAGATTCCTTCATCCCTCTCGCTTTCAAATTTTTTGAGCTGATCCGATCTCTAAGAATATAGCGTTTATTGCGAAAAACAAGAAAGTAGCTTATATCTAGTTTCTTTTCCTTCCAAAGTTCATAAGATGTCTTGCTCAAGATAGTTCTAAGATGAACTTTGTTTCATATATAGGATGCCATGTTCACTGCTTCCTCCTAAAACTGCATTGACATTTTACTTCCATTCAATATAAATCTGGCCATTTCTTGAAGAGTTTGATTCTTCCTCTCTACAACTCCATCTTGTTGTGGAGTTTTAGGTGCTAAAATTTTTTGTATGATATCGTATTTGTCACAGAAATCGTTGAAGTTTGCATTTTCAAATTCCCTTCTATGATCTGATCGGATTCTCAACACTGTCATACTTTTCATATTCATGACCTGCACATATAGGCTTTGAAAAGTCTTCAAAGCATCTTATTTTTCTTTCAAGAATGATACTCAAGTATATCTAGAATAATCATTAACACAAGTTAAAAAATATCTCATTCCATCAATGTTAGCATCTTTTGTTGGACCAACTAAGTCAATTTGAATTAATTCCAATATACGTGAGGAAGTAACATGTCTAACCTTTTTATGTGACACTCTCATCTGTTTACCCATTTGACATGCACTACATATCATCTTATCTTCTTTATTCATAGTGGGCAAACCTTTTACAACTTCCAATTTTTTTAATTTGCTAGTAAGCTCATAATTAATGTGCCCAAGCTTTTAATGCTAGTAAGCTTATAATTAACGTGCCCAAGCTTTTAATGCCATAGATCTATATTGTCATCATATGAGGCTAATTTACAAGTAGTAGTGACCTACAACATATAACAATTGTCTGCTGATCATCTGTTACTCACAAGATATTCTCCTTGTTCGGTTAACACCCTGCACTCATCATTTGTAAATTTAACCAATAAACCATCATCACAAAGTTGGCTTATACTCACCAAATTGGCTTTTAATCCATCAGCGTGAAGCACATTCTTGAGGTGTGGTAGTCCATCCACGCATAGTATCCCTCTTTAATCGAAGCCTTCTTTCCATCACCAAAAGTCACATGCCTATCTACATAACTTTGATAATCGGTTAAATAGCTCCTTTCTCCTGTCATATGGCATGAAAATATACTGTCAAAATACCAACCTTTATGAGAAGTAACCTTCATGGAATTAAGAATTACAAGAGCATGCAATTGACCCTTTTTATCCCAAGTGTGCTTTGGTGTCAGAGGTTGCTATTGGATATTTAATGAGGAGTATATAGATTTTCAATTTTGAGTCCTTTGAAACAAAATTTGTAATAGCTTATAGCATCTTAGCCTTATGTGCCCAATAACTTCAAAAAAAATGACATGTAGGTATTAACCTCTAATTTATCCTTAAGATTTCTCCTTGTACAGGTCTGGTTGTATCATTATTCTCATTTTTTGACTTAGAATATTTACCTTTGTAGCCAATACCTTAGAGATCTTCTTTGATCTTACTGATTTCTAGCAACTTTTCTAACTTTTTGGTACCTCCATTTAACATTCTTCTCCTTTTTTGGGTACTGACCAGCTTCAACTTTGTTTCGTTCAGCTCATCTATTGTAGATAATAACTTCTTCTCTAGATCTTGAATTATGTTCTTTATGGTAGAGTTTTCCTTCTTTAGCATTTCATTCTTCTTACATGTTTGCACCCACTTTGCATACATTAACTCGGCTTTGTAAATATCATCACTTTTGTTCTCTGAATCATTGTCATCACTGTCATGATCTAAAATTAAACTTTAGACTAACTCATCTGCGTTTGTCCCAAAGTTTTGAACTAATTTATCCATGGTTGCATGATCAGATTCTTCCTTCCTGGTTATTGTTAAATAAGCAATTGGACTTTTGCTATATAAAGCAACCAACGCAACACTACTTGCAAATTCATCTTCACTATCATAATCACTTTCAGCTTTATTTTCACTCCAAGTGTTCCTTTTTCTCTATTTCAAGATGTTAGTAAATTCTGCTTACACATGTCTAAAGCCTTGACATTCATGACATTGAATCTTCTTCACTTTTCTTTCACCTTTTTAAATTTGAGTTTGTTGTTTGAAATTGCTATTTGATGTGCTCCCACCATTTAACCTAAACTCAGCCTATCCTTTTTTACTTTATTTAATCACTTAGTGAAATTTCTTGTCAATAACACCAGATCCTCATTTTCATCAGATTCGTCTCCTATGTTATTCACAACTTTACCAATTTTCGCTTGCAATGCCAACCCTTTGCTTTTTGCTCGTTTATCCCTCAACAAATTCATCTTAAAATTGGTAAGAATCCTAATTACTTTATCCAAAACAGTTTATTGATATCATGAGCTTCTTCACTGGCTGCAATTTTCAGTATGAACCTCGGAGGTAATAATCTTAATGTCTTCTTAACAAGTTTCAGATTAGAACACTTCTTCTCGAGTTGATGTGTTTGGTTTGCTATGTCACACTGTCTCTCATGAAAATCTTCAATAGTTTTACTTTCATCCATCTTCAGCTCCTCAAATCTCACAGTTAACATATAAAGTTTTAAGGCTATCACAGATTTTGATTCCTCATGTATAATTTGCAAAGTGTCCCACGCTTCCTTGCCGATTCACAAGTTGATATCATTGAAAAGTGACCTTTATCAACAACACTAAATATGAAATGTATAGCTGGAGAATTTTTAAGTGCTCTCTCTTCTTCAGTTCTTGTCTACTCATATGCATCTTTTAGTATAACTTCTCCCTTGTTATCAGTTATCACTGGAAGTGTCCAGCCATGCAATACTGAGTTCCACGCTTTTATTCACTATGCTTGAATAAATAATCTCATGAGTGATTTCCATGTAGGATAATTGGAACCATCCAACAACGGTAGTCTAGTAATTGATGTTCCTTCTCTTGTAGCCATATTTGCGAAACACTAATTTGCACCAACTTGTCATATCAAGTTCTGATTTGATAACCTGCTTTGGTACTAATTGAAATTTTGAAAGGATGTAGTTTCGTAAAATTTCTTATTCGACAACAGTTGTTTCTAGCAAAAGAAAAAAAGCAGAAAAATTATACACACAATTGCAAATCAACACCATAAATTTGTTAACGTAGTTTAGCATACTTTGCTTACATCTATGAGGCTTTCACCTAGCTTAATACTTTCACTAACATCAATAGTTTTATACAAGGCTTTATCGAGCCGACTCACTCAATCCTTTAACTCTATCTTTCGTCCTCATAACCCGTGAAAGTAATTCACACCTAATAACATGATCAAGTTTTGTTAACCTCAATAAATGATTTTCTTAACAACTTTTAACGATAAAGATAATAAACAAACATCTCTAGTGATTAAAATAATAAAGAACATAAATGAATACACTTGAGATAAGAAAACAACTTTCCTAACAAATTCAGCTCTTTTAATGACAGATCAGAAAGTTGTTCAATAAGAGTGTTGTTGTAGTCTTCCAATATTAACATCGAACCACCACACACATAATTGCAGAAAAATCTCCAGCAAAAAAACATTTCCTTATTGAAACGTTGCAAAAATCTGAACTGCAAAATACACACCAACTACTGAAATTTTTCGCACAACACCTCTACTATCGGCAACCACCAAAACAAACACGATCAATGACCGATCAGCCTACAAAACTTACGCAAACACCTCAATAGAACAATAGCCAAAATTGCCCTCAATGGTGGTTCAAGAATGGAAAAGAATACAGATGACCATTAACCATTATGTAGCCCCCTAAAGTCATGCTAGAATAGCATAAAAAAATGCATCAGCAATCATACCACACAATTACAAATCACCCATTCAAATCATGCAAAAACAAAAAAAAAATCACTAAACCTCTCAATCAATGACAATGACTAGAGAAAAACCAACTAAAATGAATATGCCAAAAGTCATGTGATTCTTAATAGAAAAAATAGGAACATATAGAATGATTTCTTGACACAATCAGCTGCTAAACATCATCACAAATAACCTTAGAAATCCCAAGAGCACCCAGAACCTATCATTTTTCCTCTCCAAAAATGACAACTCTTCAGCCCACTACACACATAAATCTTGGCTACACTACAGCTGCAAATCATCAAATCAAATCTCCAGAAATATGCTTCCTTAAGTAGCCAACTAAAATAGGATATACATTAAATCTCATCTTGATTAGGATTTTAAATCAAATCAACCATAGCTTGAAAGAGTCCAATTAAGTCCAATTATTAAATAATGCTCAAAATTAAATAATAAGATATCTTAACCTATATCTTAACAAACAATAATCAAACTATGCCAAAAGATGGAAGAGGTGTAAAAGTCCTGAGGGACGAAGAGAGCTATGAGAAGAGACGCTGGTTTCTTGTGTGTAAAGGGTTTGTTATTATAAATTTTGTAATATATGTTCATTGAAATACAGGATTTGAGAAATACTTTTAATTAATGTCTATATTTACGAATTTAAAATTTAGAAGGCATGTCAAATTATGATCTATAAGTTTAGAATTTACTAACGAATATTAAATTTAAGATATTAACTATATTTTTATTAGATGTTGAAGCACCAAATTAAACTTTTTTCTTAATTTTTTTCCAGGTCAAGGTTTATTGATGATGCGCGTCTTAAACAAGTGTTGCCCATCTCACGAAAGCTCCACATCATTAAGCTTTTCTTTTTCCTTCCCAAAGCTCCAAAATAAATGGTACCCATCTCACGAAAGCTACACATTAAGCACGTATTTGACATCGTACAACCTCGGAAAGGGAAAATTCAGTGGAAATCTGTTTTATATCTATACGATTAATGCATTTCCAATCAATAATGATATGGGAAGCCACTTGCATATATATAACCATAATTTCGTTGAAATGTATTATGCTCACATTGTTTTTGTTACAAATGTCGTACTCCTATTTTATAATGGTGGTGTTAATAATCATAAAGATTGAGTTGACTCTCACCACACAAACATTTAAGCTCATGACAGGGATGCATACAACTAGCTACCAATTCTAAACCCCGTTGTATTTAATTACCCCCATTTTGTGATTAAATGAATCCAGTATATTTCCTTCTTAAGTTCAACAGGTATACATACTTTTACGTGGTATTAAAAGCAATTATAGATACGAGAGGGCATGAGCATGCATAATTGGTAAGATAAGGTAAATTTGATCTGAGAAAGCAACAGACCTACAATCTCCTTTTTGCCTATTCATCATCACAATGACTCAGTTCCAAATCCAAACAAAACCCTTCCCATTATTGCTACATTAACAAAAACCGTGCACACTTTTCCTTCTTCTACTTAAATAACTGTTATATTCCTAAAATTAACAAAACAAGTATCATCATTTTTAATTCTTATCCTGTTCAAAGACTAACCAGAAGAATAATATAACCTTGTAAAACCCTTATATATAATTAATCTATCGTTATAAATAAAAATTATTTACTAAGTAAGGAGTGGGGGTAGAAAAAGACAAAAAATGAATAGCAACTCGTGAAAAAGGGTTGTAGGTGCAGCGTGGACTTTTTACTCTAAAACAAAGTGAAAAAATTGAACTTGTTAAGATATATAGCATATATCTTTTTATTTAGTTTTGGCATTTTATTTATTAATTAGACATATAAGATATTAATTGGACTTGGATTAAAAGAGATATAGTTGTGAAAAAATCCTACACTAAATTGAAGTCTATCATCTGAGAAATTGTGGCATATCATGTTTGTAATTGTCAAGAGTTCTACTAGATTTTTTGTAGAGTGAAAAAGGGTTTGGGTGTAGAATTTGGGTCTTCATCGTGTGTATCTTGAGTGAGTCAATTGCCGGTGATTGTTGAGCTCTTTGATGTGTGCGTTAATTGTGTTTTTCTATTGAAATAGTTGAAGTGATCATGTGGTTTTCTGGTTTTTGGTGAGACACGACTGAGTCTTTGCGTAAGCATTGTAAATGGCTTATGCAATGCTTGGATTCATGAGTTATTACTGAAGGGGTTGATGTGCTATACGATGATGTTAACATCTAGATGTGGGTTGTTTTGTTATGTGTTCGTTAATGCTGTCCTTCTTGCTTGATTGATGAAAATTAAATGGTGTAGCACGTGTTTTTAGAGGGGGAGATTCACTGCTCTATTTTGATCTTATGGAAATTACTAATTCTGGATTATTATCCTTGTAGAGTGGCTCATGGTTGGACTGACTTTATCTGAACAACTTTCGGATCTCTTGTTGAGGGGCAAAACCCATAGGAAAGTTGTTATATTTTAATCTTAAGTATGTTCAGATTTTTCTATAAACTTTTCATATACTTGAGTCTTTTATTTATTATCTTTTAGTTAATAGATTATTGAGATAAATCCTTTGTTGAGGTTAACAAAGAGATGATCGTGTTATTGGGTGTGAAAATCTTTCACGAGAAGTGAGGTTGAGAGATAGTTTTAAGGATTGAGTGAGTCGACTTTGAAAGCCCTTGTATAAATCTATTGAACTTTCGTGAAAGTGGTTAAGTTAGGTGAGGGCTTTGCAGACGTAGATAATATGTGCCAAACTACATTAGCAAATCTCAATTTTGTTTATCTTTGGTGCTTTTAATTTTTTCTGATTTTCATGTTTGTCATAAACGAATCGGAAAGTTTGCAAAATAATCACCCTTTTAATTTTTTTCAATTGGTATCAGATTAAGGTCACCAAATCAAGACTTGGTACAACAAGTTGGTGTAGATCCAAGTATCTAAACATGGCTACGAGAGAGGGTACATCGATCACCAGGCTACCACTGTTGGATGACTCTAACTACCCTATATGGAAATCATGGAAGAGAGTCTACATCCAGGCTCAAGGTACAAAAGCTTGGCATTCGGTAATATATGGGTAGACGCATCCGATGATTACTGATAATAAGGGTGAGGTGGTTTTAAAAAACCCATTTGAATAGACAAAGAGCTGAAGAAGAGAGGGCACCTGGAAACTCACAAGCAATGCACACA
>JAOTJB010000002.1:38032506-38049074 GCA_027123815.1 Erythroxylum minutifolium
ATCATCACAAAATTGGTTTATACTCACCAAATTGGCTTTTAATCCACTAGCATAAAGCACATTCTTGAGGTGTGGCAATCCATCCACGCATAGTATCGCTCTTCCAATAACCGAAGCCTTCTTTCCATCACCAAAAGTCACATGCCCATCTACACAACTTTGATAATCAGTCAAATAGCTCCTTTCTCCTATCATATGGCATGAAAATCCACTGTCAAAATACCAACCATTATGAGAAGTAGCCTTCATGGATTTAAGAACTATAAGAGCATGCAATTGACCCTTTTTAACCCAAGTATACTTAAGTGTCATAGGTTGCTATTGGAAATTTAATGAGGAGTATATAGATTTTCAGTTTTGAGTCCTTGGAAACAACATTTGTAATAGCTTGTAGCATCTTGGCCTTATGTGCCCAATAACTAAAAAAAAAATGAAATGTAGGTATGAACCTCTAATTTTTCCTTAAGATTTCTCCTTGGACAGACCTGGTTGTATCATTATTCTTATTTTTTGACTTAGAATATGTACCTTTGTAGCCAATACTTGGGAGATCTTCTTTGATCTTACTAATTTCTAGCAACTTTTCTAACTTTTCAGTAGCTCAATTTAACATTCTTATCTTTTTTTCCATACTGACCAACTTCAACTTTGTTTCGTTCAGGTTATTTATTGCAGATAATAACTTTTTCTCTAGATCTTGAATGATGTTCTTCACGGAAAGTGAGGTTGAGAGGTAGTTTTAAGAATTGAGTGAGTCAGCTTTGAAAGCCCTTGTGTAAATCTATTAAACTTTCGTGAAAGTGATTAAGCTAGGCGAGGGCCTTGCAGACTTAGGCAATGTATGCCTAACCATGCTAACAAATCTCAGTTTTGTTTATCATTGGTGCTTTTAATTTTTCTGATTTTTGTGTTTGTCAGAAACGAATCGAAAAGTTTGTGAAACAATCACCCCTTCAATTTTTTTCAATTGGTATCAGATTAAGGTCACCAAATCAAGACTTGGTACAGCAAGTTTGTGCAGATCCAAGTTTCGTAAATATGGCTACAAGAGAGGGTACATCGATCACCAAGCCACCATTATTGGAAGGCTCTAACTACCTTGTATGGAAATCATGGATGAGAGTCTACATCCAGGCTCAAGGTATAAAAGTTTGGCATTCGATAGTACATGGGTGGATGCATTCAATGATTACTGACGATAAGGGTAAGGCAGTTTTAAAAGATCCATCTCAATGGACAAGAGCTGAAGAAGATAGGGCACTTGGAAACTCACAAGCAATGCACGTAATTTTCAATGCTGTTGATGAAGGACGCATCTAAATGATATCAGCCTGTGAGATGGCTAAAGAAGCATGGGATACTTTGCAGACTATTCATGAAGGGTCTAAATCTGTGATAGCATCAAAACTTCAAATGTTAGCCGTAAGATTTGAAGAATTAAAGATGAATGAAAATGAGACTATTGGGGATTTTCATAAAAGATTGCGTGATATAGCGAATCAAGCGCATCAACTTGGGAAGAAATATTCTAATATGAAACTAATGAAGAAGACGCTGAGATCACTATCTTTGAGATTTATTCCAAAAATTGCAGTAATAGAGGAGACCCACGACATCAATGATTTTTCATTGGAAAAGGTAATTGGGATTCTTACAAATTTTGAAATGAATCTACTAAGGAGTAAACAAGAAAGAAGTAAATGATTGGCACTACAAGCTGAAATTGGGAAAGGTGCCAATGATGTAAAAGATGAGCTTGACGAGAATGAAGATTTGGTTTTATTGACACAAAATTTTAGTAAGTGGTTGAATAAAGTAAAAAAGGACAGACCCTTTAGGCAAAACAGTAGGAGCTTATCAAACAACAACTTCAAACAAGAAGCCAAAACTCAGAAGGGTGAAAGAAGGACGAGGAGAATTCAATGCCATGATTGTCAGAGCTTCAGACATGTGCAAACAAAAAATGGTATTAGAAGAAGAGAAAAAGGAAATCTTTTACTAGCACTTAGAGTGAGAATGAATCCAAAAGTGAATATGGTAGTGAAGAAGAAATTGTAAATGGTGTCGCGTTAGTTGCTTTGTATAGCAAAAATCCAGTTGCATGCCTAACAGTAACCAAGAAGGATGTAACTAAAGATAAAAAAGGGGGCAAATCAGAAAATTTTGAGAAAAACAGAAACATATTAAGTCAAGGTTTAATAGTAGATTATGATAGTAATGAAATTGGTTTAGATGATAAAAGGAAGAATATTTATGAGGCTTATGAAGTGATGTATGAAAAATGGGTGCAAATATATAGAAAGAATGAAAGGTTGAAGGAAGAAAACTTCTCTATGAAGAACACTATCCAAGATTTAGAGAAGAAATTGATGGTAGCTTTAGACGAGCTCGGTGAAGCCATAATGAAATTAGCAAATACGAAAAGGTTTTGAGAATACTGAATGGAGGCACAAAAATGTTAGAAAAGTTGATCGAAATCAGTAAGGTTAAAGGGGATCCTCAAGGCATTAGTTACAAAGATGAATGCTCCAAGGTCAATGATGAGAAAATTGATATACCTAGATCTATAGAAGAAGAAACATCAAGGAGGAATCGAAGATTTGTTCCCCAATGTTGTTTTTACAGAGTTATCGAACACATAAGGCCAAAATGCTACAAGATACTGTAGATTTTGTTTCAAAGAAACCAAAACTGAAGGACCCTATATCCCTCACAAAAATTTTAGAATCAACGTATAGTACCGAAATCCACTTGGGTTAAAAAAGGTCAATTGCAAGCTCTCGTAGTTCTTAAATCGATAAAGGCAACTTCGGATAATGGTTGATATTTTGATAGTGGATGCTCACGTCACATGATAGGGGAAAAGAATTACCTAACCGATTATCAGAGTTGTATAGATGGGCATGTGACTTTTGGAGATGGAAAGAATGCTTTGGTGGTTGGTAAAGGAACATTATGTATGAATGGATTGCCTCCCCTCAAGAATGTGCTCTATGTTGATGGATTAAAAGCTAATTTGGTAACTATAAACCAACTCAGTGATGATCGTTTGTTAGTTAAATTTAATGCAGAGTGTTAAACGAACAAGAAGAATGCATTGAGAGCGGAAAGTGATCAGTCGACAACTTCTACATCTTGCAAATCATAACCACCTATAATTCAACCTCACATGACAGTAACATAGATTTGTGGCATTAAAAACTTGGGCATGTAAACTATGAAGTTGATATAAAGGGGTTACCCATAATGAACAAAGAAGATATGTCAATTTGCAGTGCCTGTCAAATAGGCAAGCAAATGAAAGTGCCACACAAAAATGTTCGACATGTTACCTCATTATGTATACTTAAATTAATTCACATGGATTTGGTTGGTCCAACACAACAAGATAGTTTTGGTGGAATGAGATATTTTCTAACCTGTGTTGATGCTTATTCGAGATATACTTGGGTATCCTTTTTTAAAGAAAAATCAAATGCTTTCAATGTTTTTAGAAGCCTATGCGTGCATGTTATGAATCTGAAAAATATGGCTGTGTTGAGAATTTGATCAGATCACGGAAGGGAATTTGAGAATATAAGCTTTAATGACTTTTGTGAGGAGTATGGCATCATATATGAATTTTTATCACCTACAACTCCACAACAAAATGGAGCTGCTGAAAGGAAAAATAAAACACTTCAAGAAATGGCCAGATCGATGTTGAATGGAAGAAAATTATGTATGCATTTTTAGGCGAAGCAGTCAATACAACATGCTACATATGTAATAGAATTTACCTTTGAAGTAACTTGAATAAGACATCATATGAACTTTGGAAGGGAGAGAAACTAGATGTAAGTTACTTTCATGTCTTTGGAAATAAGTGCTACATTATTAAAGATTGGGAACAACTTGAAAATTTTGATAGCAAAAGTGTTGAAGGAATTTTCATTAGTTATTCAACTCACATTAAAGCTTACTGAGTGTATAATCAAAGAATCAAGAAAGTGCTAGAGTCTATAAATGTTGTGATAAATGATATATCTCTGTTGAATGATCAAGTGGCAGAAAAAAATCCATATAACTGATCCTCAAAATTAGCTTAAACAAGCAACGAGACAAGATTGAAGAATTACTCAGATATTTAGTTAGTTGCTACTGAGGAAGTAACTGCGCGAATTGAAGAACTGTCAGTTACTTCGGATGATGAATCAACTAAAATTCAAACATGTAAGCAGAACAATTCAAAATATTGATTTGAAAGGCCACTTTGGTGACTACATCCTCATCAGCATTCAAAAGGTCCACAAACACAAGGGATATATCTTTTGTTATCCTTATATTATTTATGGGCATATGGTATGTGACAACGTAACATCAATAAATGCAAAACTCGAATGTATAGTCTCATTATCACACACTCGTGCTGAAGACATTCTTTGAAAACTTTATTTGAGACTTTCATAACGAAAAATCCCATTAGAGTGATTATCGTGTGTCACCAAGCATTGAACTGACCACCCGAGTCATGAGAACTTCATGTATCTCTCTTATGACACGTTTGTTACATTAAAATTCACTCAAAAATGACTTTAGAATGTCTTAATTCCTTTTTCGAGTGACTATCATACTATCCCAAACATTGAACATGAGATCTGAAAAACTTGAAATATCACTCATGTGATGTCCGAAGCATGAAAATTCACTCGAAATTGGCTTTAGAATGCCTTAATTCTATTTTTTAGAGTTAAACTTTAATTTATTACTAATGTAATAAATTTAAAAAATAAAAAAAAACTCACTTTATAAATTTTCTGGACACAGAAACTAACCCAAACTACCCTAAGGCATCCTTATGGGAAATCTAAACATTTTGTTTTTGCTTTTGTTAGGTTACTGTAGCACGTTCACATCAGCACTGTGTTAGCGCACTGAAGCGCTGACGTCGACATTCACTGTCGCACTGACATCAGCATGACGTTAGCTATGCGTGGAGCGTGTATAGCAGAACGACGCACGCTTATTGACTGGCGTGTGTGGTAGAAACGCCGACATGTGGCTCGCCCTCATTCACACATGTGTCGCCGGTTGTCTGGCTCGTGTCACACTTGTGCTAGACATATTGCCTTTCGCGCAATATTGTTAACCCATCACGTAACCGACGGTCTTCATCCCCTAACCGAAAAAAGGCAATTCTTGGCTAGATTCGAGTCGACTTTTCATGGTCTTAGGCTCATTTTTACTCCCTTTCTCAAGATTAAACACCTTTATATCAATTTCATGCAATAATAAGTAAGAAAAAAAATAAAAAAACAGAAAAAGGAAAAACCAAAAAACAGAAGTTAACTCTCTAAGAACCTTATGAAGAAAAAATTAAAAATTTTCGTTTTCAACCATCTGATCATATCACCGCTCTGATACCACGTGTAGTATATAACGGGACCTTAGTTACGTATCTTGGATCGAACGTGAAAAAGCAATAAACGAAGCAATGCAGAATAAGTTGATTTTTTTTTACAATGCAGGACACAAGTCTTTCATCGATTTCAATGCGAATGTCAAATTATAGAGATATTGGACTAGTAATATATGACATGTTAAGGAAATGAGGTAGTGGAGCAACCTAGACTTAGGACTCTAGTCTTCCTCTTCTAGTCTTAATGGAAGCTTCATCCTCGTCAACATTCAAAGTTGGGAACTTAAAAGGTAATTAGCAACAACCTTGAATATTTAAGCTCACCATCATCAAGACAATTATTGAACATTCTGTTTTTTTATATGTCTAAAGTCACAAATTTCTATAGCTTAATATCTAATTTTCATTTTTTCATTGATAATAATTTTTATCATTTTTATAATTGTGATAGTCCCTAATGTCTATCAAAGTGATTGGCCATCAAATTTTTTGCTTTGTAAAATACAAAGATTATACGAAACACTGGATTTCTCTACATTCACACAATATATGGAGTGATATACTACAACCTGGAATGAGGATAATGTAGATAAACAAAAGAAGAGCCTATCAAAACTGGAAAGTATATAGTTAGATTGAATATAAATTTAACACAATTGTTATTCTAATGTACGTATATGACAGCGTACTTGCGGAGAACTTCCATAGTATATAATTTTGTTAATACTAATTAAACATATGGAGCAATCACACCTTCATTTATTTAATATGTATTATACATATTTCGCCCGAGCTACCAAGCACACAGCCCACATCAAAACAACTTATTACAGACAACTACAGCTAGGCACTTGCGTAGTTTAGACACATTCAACTCTTCGTCCTTTTATTGTTGACAGGACACGCGACACTCAACGTGGGTATGAACAATGTCCAGTGTCCCCTATCCACCATTTTTAGAATCAAAGTAGAAGACCCTAAAGGCAAATCATAACTAGTTAGGCAGAGGTGAGTTTTTTAATAGCCACTATGGTTACCATCAAGAACTGTTGTCTGATCCTCAGGTTTAATTTTCATCAACTCCAAGTATGACTTCCCGTAGATCTGTTTGGTGAAATATTGATTGACATATTGTTCCATCACAATCCTTCTATACTTCGGTGGGTTGGTTGGGTTAAGCAGGCAAGTCACAGGTCCAATCTCTGCCTCAAACTTGGGATTGAAAAAGAAAGAAATAGTTTTCCTTTCCGTCTGACTATTTACTGTCACCTTGTGCTCAATGCTCTGGTAGAACCCATTGCTCATAATCTACAAAAGTAGACATAAAAATCAGTAATAATTTAAGAAGAGGTAAGAGATCGTAACAAATCATAATTCCTATCAACACTTGGTCATCTGCATCGCTAATAACTCTTGAAAACAAAAAAACTGTATTGGATCAAGTCAATTATGCATATCTTATCAATTATCATGTTTGAGAATTAATCCGAGCAACCGTAACACATTTTGAAAATAGTAATCTAATAGTAACAGGAGCTCAATTCAAATCCCACGTGCCTAATTCCTTTTTATTTTACATTATATTTTCTTGTCAAAGTGAAAGAAAGGTAGGGAAAATTGTTGACAAACCTCAAGAATGTCTCCTATATTCACAACAAGAGCATCTGGAAGGAAGTTAATGGGAATCCAAGCTCCATCCTTCTTTATCTCAAGCCCATCAACACCATTAATCTGGTTCAAGATGGTGATGGCAGTTGGATCTGAGTGTGGTGTGAGGCCCACAACCAGCTCTGGCTGAGGACATGGTGGATAATATGTCATCCTTACTGACTGCGTTCCATCATCAAACATCTCCGTTATCTCCTGTTGCCCTATGTTTAGAACCTCTGCAATGAAACCAAGTAGTTTCATGGCAATTTTTTGCATTTCCAATGTGTAGGACTCCAAGTTGTTCCTGCATGTACAAATTATATGAAGAAAATTGAAAAAAATAAGTAATTAAAGAACAATAATCAATCTATGCCGGAAGGTGGAAAAGGTGTAAAGGACCTAAGGGATGAAGGGAGCTCTGAGAAGAGACGCTGGTTTCTTCTATTTAAAGGGTTTGTATGGATTAAAAACCTATCACCCCAATCAAGTTTTCCTCCAGTTCTTATCACTGCTCCATATCCTTCACCCTCATCTGGCTTTCTCTTGCATTTCATTTTCTCTTCTAGAGGAAGGTCATAGAATTCCTCAAGTGCGTGTTTCATCATATCCATCAATGAAGAGCTAACTCCATGGTTCACCAACTGCACCAAACAATATCCTCACAACTTTAGGTTTTGTCTTTTGTATGAATATATATATGCTCATCTTTCGGTTATGTATCTGTTCAATTAATAAAAGTAATTAAAGTTTTTCTTATTCAGGAAAAACAGAAGCTTGATACATGGTAGTTAATTATCTGGTCCAATAAAAGATCTGAGATCTCTTTCGCATGAAATTAAAGCTCCAAACTAAACCTTTTGATAGAAGCTTAAACAGTAATGAATTTCTACATACACACAAAGATGAAAGAAACTAGAAGAAAAATGAGAAAAACCTGAAAGAAACCCCATTCTTTGCAAGCAATGTGCAACTTTTCTAGTTCAAGTTCTTTGGATTCCATTGACACCAACATGTTGAAGTCAATGGTGGGGATTGAAGCCACTGGAACTGCAGTAGTGTCGAAAGTGTTAGGGGTTTGCAGTTCAGGACGTAGATAGGGTTTTGGGACGGAGACCGTGGGGTCTTTGAGGAGGTCCTGAAGACTTAAAAATGAATCCAAGTTTTCAGGTGTAGCTACCTCTGAGTCTGCCATTTTCGTTTGTGCTATGTAGTAATGGAGTGGACCTATAAAACTGGAAGTGCTGCTTATATAGCCAGCCACAGAATACGATTGTTAATCAGAAAACAATTCCAGTCCTGGCTGTGAACTCCGGAACCATATGTTCGCTTATTATAATCTCATGCATTATTCATTGCTTTCCTAAAATTTGTAACATAAAATTCCTATTTACTCATATATTTCAATTAAAAAAGTTAGCCATGTGATCGACTCAACTTTAAAAATTTTAAACAGTCCAACTTTTCAGTTCGATTTTTAACTTTTCAATTCAATTTACTTTGATTAATTTTGTTATAAAAAACCGAACAATTTATTAATTAATCATTCAATTTTATTAATTATTGAGTTCTTATAAACCAAAATAAATCAATTATATTGATTTTCATTTAACAATCTCTTTTTTCAACTAAACTTCAAATTTTCAATAGATAAGGATAATCTCTTTCAATAATATTTCAATTTTTTAATATTATTCAATTTTAGTCAATTTTATGACAGTATTATAACGTTGAACCTTTTAAATCTGAAACCTCTTATTTTACCAGCTTAACTTCCGGTCCACTTTTTCAAATATTAATATATTTAGATATTTTTATACATCGATTTTTTAATAAATAGAAAAAAAATCAAAAATAAAGTACAAATAATCATGAAAATTTTAATGAAATTTAAGAAAATTTTTTGGAATAATTTACATGTGTGGAGAGATATTCCACAAATTATCCACAATATCCTCCAAAATACCATCCATCGTGCCAGAATAATAATATATCTTTGACATTAGTTTATGCAAACTTTGAAATATATAATAGTTTCCGAAATATGAATAAATTCCTTAAGGTTCAATCATTCAAAATCAAATGATCTCTTTACTTATAAAGAAACTTATTCTTTTACATAAAGTCGTAACTTATCTTTAAGACTCAGATAATGACCTTACTTTAAGGGGCATATAGGCAACTCAAATAATTATGAGGCTGCCTCTTTTATAGTCATTAAATATTCTCATCCTCTTTAAATCTTCTGTTCCACTTATTCTGTTTCAATCATGTTCTATTAAATCTTATCTATATATTTATGTAAGGTTCACATAAATGTGTGAATAAATTTTAATGAAACATGATAAGAACATCTAATTCCTTATATATTAGCTTTTATTTGACAATTGACCGCTTCATTTCATGGATAAATCACGATTCACGAAGCAGATATTATTAATTTGTAATCAAAATAGAAATATTACATGACTGGTTTGCTTGTGCTGTTACTTCAATTTTCAAAATGTTCATATTTAGATATCAAACTCACCGATAGACTTAACATGATTTATCTTGGACAACGAACAATTTGGGTTTAATATGGATTAAAATATTACGTGAAATAGATGAGATAGGTTGTAAATTGTTTTATGCCACAAGTCTGGTGAGTTCAGACAAAATGATGGAAGATCCTATATCATGTAAACTTATCAACGGTTGAAGGACCATGATCTTGGAAGTGTTGTGTTCTCGCTCGACCACGGAGTTTTTAAAGCTTCCTCTCTATGTCCAATAGTGTTTCTTGGAAGATCCTATATCATGTAAACTTATCAATGGTTGAAGGACCATGATCTTGGAAGTGTTGTGTTCTCGTTCGACCACAGAGTTTTTGAAGCTTCCTCTCTATGTCCAGTAGTGTTTCTTTAATATAGATCACACAAGTGAATAATATTAGTTTTTGAAGCTTCCTCTGGCTAATTTTCGTTTTAGATAACAAGCATGTTCAGAGTCTGAACTCTTTGCTTGAAAAACCTAATATTCAAAGATAATAGATGAGGAGGAAGTCTGATACTTGGAAAAAAAACAAATCGAATGGCCGTGCGGTGGACAAGCGTTGATCATCCAAAGTCCAAATTAAGGTGACTCATCGTGATTAACTTGTCGACGGATCTATATATAATAGATGAGACTTAGAATACATATATTCCCACGTGTTTAAAATCTTAGCAAATACTTTCATTAAACTTAATGTTTGAGAATCTCATATTTAACTAAACATGAAAATATTAAAAGGTTTATAAGTGATAAAGGCCAATTATCTAAATGACTAGTTCTAGTCATTTTGGCAATAATTGACCCAAGCTCAATTCTTATTAATGAGCTCTACACTCTATCCTTATTAAAAATTCTAATATGGTATAAGAGTAAGTTTAGTCCGGATTATTAATTTCTCGATTGTCCGTCTAAATGTTCAGTCCCAAGGGCCCAGTCCGGTTATCACTACGCTTATTTCAAGTGACAACTAGATATCTCGTCCCAGTTATACTTGAGGGAAAGTGTTAGAGAATCTGATATTGATTAAACATGAAAATATCAAAGGGTTTATAAGTGGTAAGGGTCAACTATCTAAATGACTAATTCTATTCATTTTGACAATAGTTGACCCAAGCCTAATTCTTATTAATGGTCTCTACACTTTACCCTTATTAAAAATTCTAATACTTACCTTACAACCGAACAGCAATAAGAAATGGAGTTTATTTATAGTTCTTTTATAACCATTTTTTTATTTTAATTTAGTTCTTCAACTTTTATTAAAAATATACTTAATACTTTAACTCTTAATTATCTCTAAATAAAATTTTAACTTGAAATTATAAAATTTTTTACATTAGAGATTTTCAACATTAATTTATTAAAACTTTTGTAATTTATAATACATATTCATTAAAATATAGTATTTAAAGAATACATCTAATTAATGTCTATATTTACAAATATAAAATTAAAAGGCATGTTTAATTATGATTTATAAGACTAGAAGTTACTAATGTATATTAAAATTTAAGATTATATATATTTTTATTAGATGTTGAAGCATTTTTTCCGGGTCAAGGTTTATTGATGATGCACGTCTTAAACAAGCGTTGCCCATCTTATGAAAGCTACACATCATTAAGCTTTTCTTTTTCCTTCTCAAAGCTCCAAAATAAATTGTACCCATCTCACGAAAGCCACACATTAGGCAGATGCCCAATTACCTCATCCACAAACTTTGCAATAAATAACTGGATTTTGAGGATGATATTGTTTGGCGTTGGCTTGGAACTGGGCAAACCGCACGTATGATTTCCTTCCTTAAGCATATATGCACTCGATCGAAATACATATTTGACGCAGTACAACCTCAGCAAAAAGGAAAATTCCAATAACTTAAAAAATCAATCAATTCGGTCAGTTAAATAAAAAAAATCTTAAATTGTTTAATTTTTAGATTCAATTTTTAACTTTTCAGTTTGATTTATTTTAATAACTCTTGTTGTTAAACATCAATTAATTTATTTATTAATTGTTCATTTTTTGTAAATTAATTAAAATTTTAAAACTAAAATAAATAAATAAATTTTTATTTAACAACCTATTTGTTAACAAAACTTCAAATTCTTTGATAACTAAGAAAAATTTTCTTTAAATCATATTTCAAAATTTTTAATTTTATTCAATTTTTAATCGACGATAATCTAATATTTATTGAATTTTTTAAAATTTAAACTTTTTGTCTTATCAATTTAACTTTTACTTTTAAAACATTGAAAAATTTAGTGGAAATCCGACTTATGTCCATAAGAATATTATTGCATCTCCGATCAATAATGATATGGGCAGCCACTTGCATATACATAAAGACAAAGGAAAAACTGTTGTCAAGGATTAAACAACATAAGAAGTGGTCCTAATGCAAGTCGTGACTTAGAAGAGCATTAAAACTTCAGTTTCTTAGTTATCAGGAAAGCAAAAAAAAAAAAAAAAGGAACAGGACTGACTTACCTTAACCATTAATGTTCTCAAGATCAGATCTTTTTGAACTGATCAATTGACTAAAATTTATTTTAAACTGTTGCGTATTATCTAAGGCATCTTTAGCCCACGTGCTTAAATAATTTTCTAGAGTTGATGAATGAATGTGGTTATCCTTTAAGATATGATTTTAGAAAACCAGACAAAACACGTTTTTGATTAAGACACAGAACTGGAAAGTCTTCTCCAGGGGAAAACGTCATCAATGATCTTAATTGTACTCCAATGAATCCTTGCCAAGTGGACGATCAAGATGGGTATATCTCAAGGTAGGTAATAGTTGCTGTTGATGTTGAGAAACAGCTGGAAAGCTGGATTGCCGAAAATTAAATATGTCTGTTCATTTCCTTTTATTTATTGGAGTGATTTACTTAGTCAAGTTTCAGTTGGTTACACCGACGTTTAATAATTGACAATGAGCTTAAAAATTCAATATTCCTAAGCTATTCATTAAATTTTAATTAGCACATTAGTGGAGTGGGGGTATGGGATCAAAAGATTATGTGTTTGAATCTCTCTATTTACGCTCTCTCAATCAAGCTTGTCGTACAGGACTTGTCTAGTACGAAATACCTAATTGACGTGATTTACAGACTATTGTATCAATCTGGAGATTTATTCAGTGCGCATCCAAAAGATAGCGACTAGTTTCTTCTTTCCAAAAAAAATTTACTTATTTGCTATACCAAAGCACACTATTCTAGTTGGAAGATGATATTTGTAAGTGGATTTGACAAGTAACGTGTTTAGACTTTAGGTCATCTAGCTTAAAGTTGCTTAGTAAAAGTCACATGGTGAGCCCCTTTTCTTATAAAATCAAAATTCAATATCAAACCAAAGTTTAGAAGACTTCTAATTATAATTTAAATAAAAGAGTCTCATCTATTATAAATTTATATATGTGATAATTGTCTTTTCTTTTTCAGTTATAAGGTCTAATAAAATTTTATATCAGTCATGCTTGCAAATATTATTTTATAAAAATTAACAAGGATTAAATATTATTGTAAAACAAATAAATTGATGCTCATGTTTGCTAATACAACATTTTATTCTTATTAAATTGTAGGGTTAATTATAAAAAAATCTCAAACTTTGCTCAAATTTGTAATTATAGCCTGAACCTTAAAATATAACAATAAAATATTCAATTTTTCAAAATTTTCAATTCTAACCCGATGTTAGTATCTTTGTTAAGTTTGTTGACCTAAATCAGATTACGCAGCTCTGACGACCTCAGGTTTTGTTTTCAATTTGTTCTTTTGATACCATCACCTATTAAAATTTCAGGTTACGCAGCCCCGACACCCTCACGCTAAGGACATCGGGAGAATGAATTGAAAAAAAAGAGCTTACTAGTGCAATACGCTATATGTGAGAATAATTTGGGGCGTCGTAAGAACATACAGAAAACAAAAGGCTAAGGGTGATGGGAGAACAAACAGATAACGAAGAGCTAAGGTTGCGTAAACTAATTTAGGGATTCTATTTTTAACAACGACGTCATGTTATAAATCTTTATTTATTGTGTTAATTTTACTTGGTGTGTATTAATAATTAGGGTTTCTAACATTAGGCTAGTATTGAGAAAATTAAACGTTTGAGCATTTTATTGCCACTTTTTGAAGTTTGGGTTAGAATTAAAAAAAGTTAAAATTTTAAGCATTTTATTGCTACCTTTTGAAGTTCGATTTATAATTACAAAATTGAGCTAAGTTTGGAATTTTTTGTAATTAAACGTAAATTATATAATGAAGAAAATCATAAATGTATAAGTTAGGATTATCCCAAAAAAAAAAGATTATGAATGAAATTCCTTGTACGTGAGCATGTCTTTCCTTTATTGTGGTATCACCCAATCTAATTTGGCAAATTGTTATTGGCACCTCCCATCTATTCATTGTAATCCATATATGTAATATTGGTAAGGTTACTCTATTGTGACCAAAAGGTCACAAATTTAAATCACGAAAATAGCCTTTTTGTAAAATGCGAAGGAAAAGTTGCATACGACTAATGACCCTCATTCGACCCTCACAAAGCGAGAAGTCTTATGCCCTAAGTTTTCCCTTTATATAGTCCATATTGCTACTTATTCGAACATTTAAATTGAATTAAATATTTTCATTTTTTGACACATAAAAGATAGGTTTTATTCCGTATAAAGTTTTAAGCATCTAATAGATTAATTTACTCGGATATGAGATAATTTATTATAATTTTAAGTTAATCCTTCCACCAATAAGTATATCTACATACGAAATTTCCACATCAATAACCATAAATGACTTTTACCACTTTTTACAAATTTTGAGGGACAAGTTGTTCGTTTTCATTTTACTTTTGATACCACTTGTCACTACAACAAAGGGACTTCTGGCTATGTTTTCTTTAGCGATGATTTGTAATTTGTCACTAAAAGATAGCTATTGATGACGATAACAAAAATTGTCACTAAAAGTCTAACATTTATCGACGATTTACACACTAGTTGCTAAATGACAATATTTTGCGATGAAGCACTTTTTGTGACAATTTATATGTTTCATTGACAAATGTATAACTTTTTGCGATGACATTACAATATCGTCGCCAATATGATAACATTTAGCAACAATTTATTAAATCATCGGTAGAAGTTAAGTTTAATGAATATGTTTTGCGACAATTAATATTAATTGTTACAAAATGTTTAATTTTTGTTGACATATTTTTCGTTTTTGTTGCAAAGGTGATATCAGTCAACGACAATTAGCTAAATTGTTGACAGAAGGTAAGCTCAATATATACGTTTTGAGACGATTAATATTAATCATCGCAAAATGTGTCACTTTTTGCAATGTATTTTTTAGTTTCGTTGGTAATATAATAGCATTTACTGACGATTAGCAAAATCGTCGCAAAAAGTGACATATTTGGCAACGAATTTTGTATTCATCTCAAAATATTATTGTTAAAAATTTCATATTACATGATAATTTCTTAGGAAAATTTTAATGAATTTTTGTATATGATAGTATTCTTAAAAATAATAATGTTTAAAAGATAATTTTAATGGTAAGTGTACTTATTAATCCTAATTAAGGTTAATTATAATTGACATTTATATGATTTTTTATATATGACATTTGTTTAAATAGCTAATGCATTCAAACTCTATAAATGTGTTTAAATCTATGGATTTATACACAAATAATTCTTTAATGATACCTATTATACATAGTAGTACTACACTTCCGTTAATACAAAAATTTCATCAAAATATAATGGAGCATCTAAAAATTGTAAAATCCAACCAACTTGCTACATATCATTTCATAAAACTTTTAGTTTTTGTAGTTCCTAATAATTTTAAAGATCATTTTTAATTAAATGAAAAGAAGATCAATTGTAATTACAAAAAGGTCATCATTATTAGATTAAACATTAATTATGAAATCATAAATATTTGAACTAAATTATGATAAGACCATATTTATATGATATTTCGATTTAAATAAATAATAGAAGAAATATTCAAGTAAGCGAAGATGACAATTACAATTAATTTGCAAATGTGATTTTAATATAACTGTAAAATTTCAAGTGTAATCTTAAGAATAAGAGTTGCTTCGTTCTATTTTGCAATTATAATGTTAAAATTGAATAGCTATGTTATTCATATTATAATATTGTTTTCGTTCTAATTAATAGTTTATTAATAAAAGAGAAAGGTATTTTTATAAATTAATAAATAAATGAGATAGGTATAACATGAGATGAGAAGTTAGTCCGACTATTTGTAAACTAGTTCTCCATGGCACTACTAAATATTCAAAAGATTATATCTAAAAGTTGAAGTTTAACTATCTGACAAAGAGACAATTAACCTTACATCCTAATTTTTAAATTCCAGCATAATAAGCCGATAACTCACAACTTTCAATCAGAACCTGGCTACTTTGAGCTAATAATTGAAGTATGATGTAGTCAATCAACTTGAGTAGTAGCTGTTCTTCCTGAAATGCAATTTCCTTGAATATCATTTGATTTATCTCCCATCAAGGAGATTTTAATCACTGTCTAGTTTACATCTTTATCCTTATGGTTAAGTCCTAACTAGGTGATGAGACTCTGCTAGCTTAAATTTGGAGCTGCAAAGTTGCAGAGGATTTGAATCCTTTGCTAGATGGATGAGGAGACATTATAATCAAAGAACATGTGATTGATTGATTCAGAGACATGACCACAAAGTACATGAGTGTCCAGAATATTGAGAAACCTGTTAACTAGATCCAAAGTGTTTGGTCTTTCTTAAGACAAAAATGCTTAGATCAGACAAATATTTGCCAAAGGACGACTTTGAAGGCTTAAGGTCTTGGCCATTGTGCACATGAAGCAGCTGAAAATTTCTCAAACGGATGTCTATTCTGTCTGCTTTTATCATCATGATTCGGATAGAGCTGTCCAAACTGAGCTGTTGAAT
>JAOTJB010000002.1:38088171-38099985 GCA_027123815.1 Erythroxylum minutifolium
ATACCGGGAAGATGTCATGAATGCATGTACAGTAAATTTTCATGCGCAAAACTCACTATTCACAAATGCATGAGCATAAGATGTGTTGTCCTAATTTCTCTGATTGCTCTCTCGTGTACCCGTTTCCCTGGTCCGACCTGTGATATAGGAACGGGACGTTACAATCAAACAGTGCATCCATTTGTAATTTAAAAGTACAAATTACCTAATTGGATAAGAAAGGAACTGAAAGAGGTCAAGAATAAACTCCTGTTAGTAAAGAGGTGAACCTTATAGATTATTTGTGTTCCATTAACTTAAAGAGTGGGAAAAAATTCCACACTACTGCCAGTGGAAAGAAGAAAATGTAAACTTTGAAAAAAAAACCTGAGGAAGAATAAGTAAATAGAGGAAACAAAAGTATATTAACACCAATCTGACCTGCTAATGATTATTTAGGTTCGGAGGACAATGTGGTAAAAGTGGTGTCAGTTTTACCTTTAACAAGTGTCAATCTTAAGAAGAAACCTAGACCTTTTGTTAAATCTAATGTGTCAACCATTTCATACCCTTGAAGGTTAAACAAGAGGAAAGACGAAGATAACTATAAGAAGTTTAAAAAAGTTTCATATCAACATACCCTTCATTGAAGCATTAGTTCAAATGATATTTCATGTGAAGTTTTTGAAAAAATTTGTCTGCAACAAAAAAAACTTAAAGATTATGTAATAATGCCTTTAACTGACAAATGTAGTGAGATCATGCAAAACAAATTAACTCTGAAGTTAAAAGATCGATGGTGTTTTGTGATTCCTTTCCATTTTGGTACTTCTGTTAATTATAATTGTTTGTGTGATTTAGTTGCTATATGCCTTTTTCTCTTTTTAGTAAATTTGTAATTAAGAAACTCAAGCCTACTATAATATCACTCTAGCTAGTGAATTGATCCATTAGATAATCAATTGGGGTAGTAGAACACCTAATTGTTTAGTTGTTTAAGTAGAACTATTCATATTTCCTACCAATTTTTTAATTAGGGACATAGAGTACAACATTGGGGGTTCTTTTCATCTTAGGAAGACCATTTTTAGCTATTAAAATGGTGATAATTGATGTAATTGATGCTAAGTTAATACTAAGATTGGAGGATAAAAAGGAGGAGTTAACCATATTCAAATTCTTAAAAGAACCTACTTTTGATAATACATGTTATAAGATTGATAATATTGACTCTATTATATATGCTACCTTGCTTAAAGTTACATATACAGACCCCATGGAAGCATGTTTAGCCTTAGGAGTTGCTGATAAGGAGGAGGAGTCCAACATTATGGATTATGCTTTTAGGTTGAATAGAGAGGACTATGGTTCCTAAGTTTCTTAAGTTTTTAAGGAGTTAAGAGATGGAAAGCCTAAAACCCTACCATCTATAAAAAAAACACCAACAATCTAACTGAAATTATTGCCTCCTCCTTTATACTTTGCATACCTAAGAGAAGGTATACCTATCATGCTTTTTTTTCTTCTTCTTTGAGTTATGTATAGGAAACTAAGTTGTTTAATTTTATAAGAGAGCAAAAGATGGCGATTGCATGGAACAAATATGCTATTCATAGGGTTTAGCTTATATTTATGCTCCCATCAAATCCTTATAAGGATAACCAAAAGAGTAGTATAGAGAATCAGTAATGATTCAATTCAAATATAAAGGAAGTTGTGCACTATGAGGTAAGTTAACTTTTAAATGAAAGAGTCATATAAATTGTTTCTAATAGTTCTTAAGGGAGTTATATGCAAGTAGTACCAAAAAAAGAAGGCATAACCCTAGTAACAAATGAGAAGGATGAGTCAATCCCACTAGGATTATCGCTAGGTAGAGGGTGTGCTTTAATTACAAAAAATTAAATGCTACCACTCGAAAATATCACTTCCCTCTACCATTCATTAGCAATATATTGGAAAGATTGGCAGAGCATAAATTTTATTGTTTCCTTTATGGAAACTTAGGATACAACCAATTCCCAGTGGCACAGAAAGATTAAGAGAAGATAACTTTTATATGTCCTTATGGGCACATTCGTGATGCCCTTTAGATTATGCAACTCCATCCATTTTCCAACATTGTATGACAACTATTTTCTCCAATATGAAAAAGAAAATAATCAAGATATTTATAGATGATTTTAATCTAAAGCATATGTTGTAATAACATGAAGATAACAATTTAGTATTTAATTAAGAAAAAATGATATTTCATAGTATAAGAAAGAATGGGTTTGCGATAGAGGGGATATCAGAGAGCATAAATTCTAATATGACTTCAGAAGAAAAAGTAGAAACTAGAACTTTGATTCTTTCAGTAAGGGGGATCCTTTTTTCCCATGCTTAACATATACAAGTCTGACAAAAGCCAAAAAGGGGACTAATAATAGGAGAGAATCACAAAGACAATAACAAGACTGGGAGGTGAGGTAACATACTCGCTCTAAGATGTTTCATCGAAAAGGGTGGATGTGAAGGCTCTGAGTTCTTGCTATCCTCCCAAACCAGCGTCATAATAAGATATAATGGGTCTTGAGGGAACATCAAGAAAGAGGATAAGACCAGGCTCTATTTCTACCTCGCCATTGGCGCACCTCTCCTATCTATTTCCCATTTATTTTGGAATAATCTTTTTAGGAGGGACAATTTTACATATTTATGTCAAATCCTTCTATTATTAAGTACGACTGGTACCATTATGATGTGTTTCAATTCTTTCGAACAAGAGAGGTTTGATGCTTTTAAATTCACTGTATTAATTCTACTTCCTCGAATCCCTTTAGTTACATTCTTTTGTTGAGAGTAGCATGTCTAGTACTCTAGGTTCCATTTAGATTGACTTTAGACTCTTGTTTGCGATTGCCTCTAGTCATCTTTCATCATCATTACACATGAATGATTAGTCTGGCTACTGGTCTAGCGATCCTTTCTAGCCGCCAACTATGTGTTAGGGGATATGATGTCTAGACAAAGGATTATGGTGGATAGATTTGAAGTGGAAGTTTAAAAAATATTTCCATTCTAGATTTTATTTCGTTTAGTCAAAAGTTTTCTTGGACACAATAGATTTTGTTAGTGTTTTCTAAAGGATTTTTCTAAAATTACTTGACATCTATGTCAATTACAATAAAAAGATGATCATTTTTTAATTTATTAAAGAAAGTCTTATTGCTTTTAATAGGTTGAAGAAGGAGCTAACTTCGGCTTCTATCATGTTATACCCAACTATAAGCTCCCCTTTGAGTTGATGTGTGGTCTTACTTTCTGTACATTGAGATTTGTTTTAAGGCAAAAGTAGGATAAGAAACTTTTTGCTATATATTATGTAAAGTTCTTAATGATGCACAAATTAATTATGTTACCATTAAGAAAGAACTTTTTGCTATTTTATTCTTTTTTAAATTTAGATCTCATCTTATTAGCTCTAAAGTGATTTGTCCATATTGACCATTCAGTGTTGAAATATCTATTGTCTAAAAATAATGTTAAGCCAAAGTTAATTCAGGGATTTAACTTGGAAATTTTAGACAAGAAAGGGTTAAAGCACTTAGTAACATATCACTTGTCAAGACTGGAGCAAGGAGACCATATGGATGAGGAGCCCATCACTAATAAATTTCTCACTAAGAGCTTTAAGTTGGTCATCAAAATAAAGACCCTTGGTTTGTTAATTTTATGAATTTTCTTATTTGGAGAATTGTCCCAATAGATCTTCCCGACCATTAGAGGATTAAATTTCTCTACGAAGTTAAATTTTTCTATAGGAAAGATCCCCTTATATTCAAAAAATATTCTAATGGGATTATGTAAAGATATGCACCTGAAGAGGAGGTGAAATATATTTTACATTAGTATCACTCATCCCCCTATGGTAAACATCATGGTGTTATCAAGATTGCTACTAAGTTTTGTAATTTGAGTTTTATTGACCTACATTGTTTTTAGATTTTAGGAGCTTTGCGTTAACATATAACCAAGTCCAGTGGATAGGAAATGTTGAGATGCCTTAGGGTATGATTCTAAAAGTAAAGGTATTTGATGTATAGGACATAGATTTTATGGGATCATATCACTCTTTATGTGAAAATACCTACATCCTAGTTATAGGTGACTATATTTCAAATTGGATGGAGGCAGTAGTTTTGACAATAATATTGATTCTAATATAGTGAAATTCAAGAAAAGAAAATTCTTATCTCGTTTTGGTGTACCTTGAGTTATCATTAGTGACAATGGTATTAACTTCTATAATTATAGGTTAAGTTGAAGAAGAATGGTGCATTTTTAGAACTCCAACCACTTATCATCCTCAAACAAGTAGCTAATTAGAGGTATATAATTAGGAGCTTAAGTAGGTTTTGGAAAAAATGATTAATATTTCTAGGAAGGATTGGGCATTGAAACTTGCAGCTTTCAAGACTCCCTTGGGCATGTCCCCGATTACTATTTGACAAGTTTTTTTACCTCCTAGTTGAGATTAAGTATAAGGTTTTGTGGATACTAAAGAAACTCAATTTTGACTTTAATTTAGCTAGTAAGAAAAGGCTTCTCCAACTAAATGAAATCAATGAGTTTTGAAAAGATTCTTTAGAGCATGCTTAAGTCTACGAGGAGCGATCCAAGGCATTTCATGATAAAAATATCTTGAGAAGAGAATTTAAAATGGGACAAAATATTTGCTTTTTAATTCTTATTTTAAATTATTTCCAAAGAAATTGAAGTTTAGATGGTTTAAACCATTTGTTACAATGAGATACAAACCTATAGTGTGCAATTGAATTTCAAGGTACATATGGAAAGTCATTTATGATCAATGGACAAAGATTGAAGCACTACTTCTAAGGTGGTAGTATGGATGTAATTTACATAGTTTCTTTCAACGAGTAGTCCTACTTGATGATCCAGTCTAGCTAAAAGACTTATAAAGAAATGCTTGTCGGGAGGTAATCCAACATTTTAATCCTAGTTTCTTTTATTTTCTTAATTTTTTATTCTTGATGATATTTAGTTTAATTTCTTATGTAAGTAGTTTTGTGATGGACTTTCATGAATCCTACCCTACTAACTAGGCATGGCTAGAAAGCTCTACCTTATTATCTTTCATGATTGCTTTCATTATCTTACTTTTTTGACATTAAGTGCATTATAATGATTAAGTATGAGAGGATGAATTCATGATAATCTAAATTTTTAGTTTATATGTATAGTTCATGTGATTTATGTGTTTTAGATTAAATATTATGATTTATCTTTATTTTTAATTGTATATTTAGGTTCTAGTTAATAAATTTTAGTTAATGGTATGAGTTTTTGCACTTTTTACTTGAGATTGATTGTTTAAATTATATGTATAATATGATTAAGTGATTGCTATAAAAATCTTGACTTTATGAATACCAGAAAGTTAAAAATTTTAAGTGATTACGCTTTGATTTCATGTGAGAGATCTTATAAGGAATTGGGCTTTCATATAAAATTTTCCTTCTTATATGGATACGCTTTTTAACTTGGAATTTTTAGAATTTGAATTTCATCTTTTTGAGATTAAATGTAAGACAGGTGCAAACATTAAAATGATAAAAAAATTACTTAGAATTTAAGTTTGAGCCAAATAGTCTACCCTTTATAAGCCCCTTTTAGTTTTATATGAATTTAAGCTTTTTCTTGGTAACCTTTTCCTAAAGAATATTGAGCCTAAATAAATAACAAATATTTATTCTACAATTCATACTTAGTAAAGCTTTTATTGATGTTTTGATATTTTTAGGATTGGGATGCAATGAAATAAATGTGGGGGGAAATTATAAAGGGTACAAAAGAGGCAATATAAAAAGGGAATCTCATCTCGATTAAAGAAGTTTAAATAGTTTTAAAGTAAAAAATGTGAAAAGAAAAAAGAAAATAAAGTATTAAAAATCGATTGGCATGGATAATTGTGCTTGAAGATAATGAAAGAAATAGGGTGGTTACAAAAATATGAGGAGTTACTTAAGTGAGGATTCAAGTTTCTCTTGATTTATTTGTTACTAATCTATTAATATTTCTTTGTCTCCTCTTTCCTTTCCTTAGTTAGCCTACCTAACTCTTTGGCCCCATTATAATCTTTTCAAAGTCCTTTTGATTTTTGCTCACACTTATCTATTTAAGTAGTGGAGATTAGATTATTTTTATAAAAACTTCAAATAATTGTATGAATGAGTGATATTTTGTAGGACATGTCAAATTGAAGTGTTTGAGTTTAATGAAGGAGGTAGAATGGTATTTGTATTGTCATGTTTTTATAGTTATTTATTTATGAAATATTATATGTTAAGTTTTTGCAATTCAGTTGAGACTTGAAATTATATATCTTATGTTGTTAACTATAAAGCTAACTAATGAGCTCAAATCACTCTTAAGAAACTATAACTACTTTACTAGAGAAACTTAGAGGTTTAAAGGCTTATGATATATGCTAAATATCATTATATACCTAAACAAGTGTAATTGTTCTTATTTTAATTTAGTGTAGGTTAGTGGTTTTAATATTTCTTGTCATTGAAAGGATCGAAGCAAGATTGAGAAGCAAGTGACAACTTCTCTTATTCCTTTCTTTTAATCTTTTCCTTTTGTTGAGATTGAATTATTTGTACTTTGTATTCATTATGTTTAGTGGCCAGAAACCCTAATTAGGGTTAGAAATGTAGATTATGAGAATCTTTCAATTATCAATACACAATTTAATTATTATGTGATTAAATTTATTTTCTTTATTATTAATTATTGAGTTTATATTTGATCACTGTAGATTCAATCTTAAAGATTGCATGAAGAATTAAAAGGAGAGGTATTATCCATGCATGAAGGGAATAAATACTTCATAACTAGATAATGAAAGTATCAGACCATTATGATAACTAAATATATCAACTATGCTTAATAAATTTGATTAAGTTAAATTATGCCATGAGAGAAGGAAGTTGTCTAATTAGATATACTTATATACTTCAAGTAAAGACATAGATAATTATTATTTCAACATAGAAAATCAATCTTTGTTTATAATTGAAATTTCATATAAATAAACCTCGTAATCTTAATGTATGAGTTATTGATTTTCCTTATCTAGATTATTTACATTGTTCTTGTTAGTTTAATAAATTAATCATCTTCTACATAGATATTCATCCTTTAAGCCGCTTGAAGAAATGATTAATTGGAATATATGCAACCAAATAGATATAACACTTAACGAATAAGGTCAAAACTAAATAGTATACCATAAGGTTGCCAAGCATACAAAATATTAAGAACACAAACTCACAAATATTTTTATCCAATGTGCACAAAGATTATACATAAGCTTTACTTGAAAAAGCTATCAGTTAAGACTAATGCATCATCATTGTACTGGCCTAATATTATAGGTATGTACTATTTGGCAAGCCCCATCAACAAGTAGCTTCAAATGCAGCTTCACGAAACCAGTAAAACGAACTTTGCTTCAACCAACAATAACAACAACAATTCAATAAAAATTCTGCTAATATGTGGAATCTGGGAAGGTCAAGCAATATGCAGCCTTACTCCTAACTAGTAGAGAGGTGGTTTCAACCAACAATGTTGTGTAAAATTACATTTGATGAGCGAGATCAAGAAAGTAAGCATGAAGGACTAAAGAGGGGAAGGGTATAGAAAATAAATATTAACCATGATAATAACACAAAATGAGAAGGAAATGAAAATATAAATTGGCAAGTCATCTTATCTGCCAAAGAAATAAGCAAAAACAGATATGCAAATGACTTCTAATAATTGATACGTTTAACCTAAGCTACACGGACCATTGGCTTCACTCCCTGCTTCGAATCTCAAAATTACATCAATCTGCAAATTCTGCAGAACCTTAATTTTGATCTTTTATGTCCAGTGGTTGTAGAGATCAAACTCCTTGAAGCTAAGATCAGCTCCATAATTGTAGTCTTCGAACCTAAACAAACATATTACATCAAAAAGTTTAACGTAAGCAGTACAGCATACAAGTATAGAACTTCCAAAAGTAACCATAAAGATTCACTAATATCAAGACAATACTGCAACAGTAAAAGATCGAAATGTTTTTAAACTGCCAACTCCAATGCATTTTAGCATGAAGTGGAAACTAAAACAAATACGAGTTGCCATCATTTTCAAAGCAAGATAACAACAAAGCTCATAGAATTATAATCTTAGTGAATGCCTGCTCAAACAACAGCATGCACAGCCACCCAGAAAAGACTCCACAAATGAAAATTTGTATACAAGGCTTAGTTATTGTATATCCGCTTATTTGATAGCAATGCACTACATCTTTCACCTCACTGCTATTCACTATGCCACAGGGATCCTTCATGTCTTTAGCTATTAATAACTTAAGAAACTACAAATAAGATTTCAGCAGTAGGAGCACATTCAAGTCACCTCTTGCTGCAAAACTTATGCATAACTAAATTCAAGAAGTAAAAGCTATGAAGGGTAATTAAAAGAACCAAAGACCGTGTCGCATGGTTCACATCACCAAGAAAAACTCAGGTTGCATGGTTATGGCAAGGTACTACACTCTGAAAACTTCAACAGAGCAAAAGCAAAACGTGTTCACTCTTTTTGTACATGTTAACTCAAGTACTAAGCACACAGCAAGTAATGAAAAAGAAGCCGGTGGAAAAGAGAAAGCTTAAAGAGTTCCTCTGGGGTAGGAATCAGAAGCTCTTTTACATGTATTGGCAACAGTCTAAAATCAGATTTGACATTCAGGATTAAGTTGACTAAAATATCTATTGAAACAAAACGACAATAAAAGAAAAGGGGTACACTAACACTTTACAGGATTGAATGAACAGATTGCTAGCAAGTAAGACAAACTGCTAGCAGTAGAACTTGTGCAATGACAATTTGCAGTTCTATCTAACTACATATTCTCAGAAAGACAGGAACCTAATTAAATGCGAAGTGTATTATTACTTGAACTTCAAGTATATGACTCACTTTGAAAAGACATTAATTTCTACACCTACCATATGACCACTTTTTGCATGAGAGACAAATCGAATGATTCTGGGAAAGGATACCAGAGTTCCATTCCCTGTACTACCACTTATCACCACAGGAATACCATTGACATCAATGGCACCAGGCCAACAGCAAGACTGTCAATCTGTCACAAATAAGTGCTCCATTAAATATTTAACTAAACATGGATGAAACACTTCCACAATGGACTGCACAGTCAATAGCTTCCCCTGCAGATGGCTCCACCGCTATTAAAACTCTTCTATTAAAAGCTACCCATCAGTTACTGGACAGTATCAAGATGCCAGCATCAAAAATTTTTAAATCAAGTTTCATTCTTTTGTCCCCACTCCACCCTTTTGTACCATTGACCATGAATGTCCCAAATAGGGAATAAGACGAGCCATGCTAGGAAAACACCTGTTTTTCCACATGCAAATTCTTATTTCCCCCCGTGCAGTCCCTTTCCTATTCAGGATTGGTGTAGATTCCAAGAAAGGGACAGCTCAGATAAGACTTTCTTATATAAAGGAAAACGCATATGTATGTCTCGTATCTATCACAAGTACAACTATTCGTCAATTGATTGATAAAGTCAATAACCTAATTTTTCATACAGCAAGCAAAATGATGTCCTTTTTGCCACGACTGAACCAACCATTGACTGGGGAAACAAGGAAGGGTTTTGATTACGAACTACATTAGCAGTGCTTGGCAAAGAAACAGCTTAATAGGAAGCCGGCTCCACACTATATGGTACTGTGAGCTTAAAAAAAAACTGAAAATCAGCGGGAATCGAAAGCCATCAACCCACTTAAAAACGTAGTACGAGCAGAGCTTCTTTTGATAAATTAAACGAACCCAAAAATTCACATTACACTACACAATAAGATCAAGTAGAACCCAGAAGACTCAAGCCACAGAAAAAAAATATATAAAAGAAGAGTAGCCTTTAATTCCTGAACATAATGCTCACTCCTAGTTTGTCAGTGTAGATCAGAAGAAGGGGAAGAGCAAAAGAATGTACCTTTTGGGCAGAAACCAATGCTCAGAGAACTGTAGTAGCAGGAGAAGAAGAACATGGTGAGAAGGGTGGTGAAGGAGCTGACTTGCAGAGAAACACATGATTGCTTCCAAGACCCTGGTTAAATACTTAATAATAAAGTGAAGAGAAAAGGAAAGAAGAAAGAAAACACACCCAAAGAGAAAAAGAAGAAAAGAAGAGAGAACGAAATGGAGAGAGTAAAGATGGAGATGAGAGTTGGGACAAAGAAATGACAGCACATAACTAAAGGGTGATTTAGTTGTCTGTTTGAAATATGAAACTCTGACTTCTCTCGTTGTCTGTGCATGCGTTGCATGCACTGGCCGTTTATTGCACGCACCATTCACATTGCCTTTGACTTATTTACCTCTTGCCATCCACTTCCTCCTGGGTATGACCGACGACACGAACTCCTTTTATCTGAAGTAGATGAATACACGAGTAGGACCTATGTACTTAACAATAAGGCTTGAAAAAGGATATGTAATTATAAAATAATTTATTTTTAAGTTTTATATGAAATGTAATTATTAAACATTAACAATCTTTATTTAAAAAATCAAAACTAAAATTAAAAATTACAATAGAAAAATAAAAATGAAGCAAAACAACTTTTATTATAAAGGAGGAAACTTGTTTGACGTGGTATTTAGAATATCAAAAGATATATTAAAGTTTTGAAGCTATTAAGTATATATCTTACAACAACAAAGAGTTCTACCGAAATATTAGATCTGAGAGGTTTAATAGTATGCAACTTTATCCTTACATAATAGAGAGACTATTTTCAAAATTAAGTATCTATCTTGAATCACTTAAACCCATACATTAAAATTTTTAACTATCAGTTTTCTATCCCACATCGGAAGTGGGTGAGATTAGAAGCCTCCATTAAGGCTATATAAGGAGGCTTATGCTTAAGATTTTATATATCTTAACATCTCTTTCTCATAACTTTGTGTATTAATTCTTGGTGTTGATTAGGAGATCTTCCTCTTGTAATCTTTGTTTTTTATAGTGAAAAGTTTGTTATTATTATTTGTGGTTTTTTCTCATATTCGTTAAGAGGTTTTCCACATTAAATCTTATGTGTCCCTTTTTACCTCAATTTATTTTATTTATGTGTTTGCTCTATTCGAGTGGAGTCCATCTCTTATCAATAGTATCAGAGCCCAAAGGTTGCCTAAGTATGCTTTGTGGGTGCAGCATAGTCTAATCTTTAACATCAGAAAATGAGTTTTCTAATCTTTAACATCAGAAAATGAGTTCTTGAGAGTTAAGGGTGGTTTTTTGTTCTCGGGTTCTTGTTGTCATTTTTTCGACATTTTTCGTTGGTTTTTGAGGTGATTGAGTGCATGTCTAGAAAAGGCTCTATCTAAAGAGACTGGGTTTTAAGTGGGACCATTTGTGACCCCTCCAGCCTTTCCTGGAACTTTCTTGGAGTACTACAATCTTATTACATACTAAGTGGAGGTAATTTGAGGTGATTTCCCTTTTTCATGTGAGAGAGTGGGAGTCAATTCTTGTGATAGAAGCAATGTCGACCAAATTCAATATTACAAAGTTTGATGGGAAAAAGTTCTCGTTATGCAAATTGAAGATAAAGGTAGTATTAGTAAAAGATAACTGCTTGGAGGCCATCAGTGCTAGGCCGGGGGATTTCACAAATGACGTTAAATGGAAATAAATAGATTCCTTGTCCATGTCAAATTTGCATCTTA
>JAOTJB010000002.1:38211710-38223792 GCA_027123815.1 Erythroxylum minutifolium
TAAAATAGATACAAAAATCCGTATTTAATCATAAAATTGAAATTTCATGTCTTAGTTGGACATGATTTTTTGCTAAACCGAACATTCTTGCTTAACCAATTCATGTATTTGTAGGGTTGGCATTGGTCCCATTCGGGCTTGGTTTGGCCTGAAAGTAAAAAAGGGCCTGGGGTCAACCCAAGGCTAGATTGAGCTTAATTTGTAATAACAAAACATTGTTTCATTTGAAAAAATTAATTAAAAAAGTAGTTGGGCTTTAGAATGGGCCAGACCATTGAGCTCGAGTCAAACTATTGACTTCGAGTCATGCTCAATGCATGAAAAATTTAAAAAAAAGTTCGAGCCTGGCTCAAAACTTGAGCCTGGTTCGTTAACTTCAAGCCTGAGATAAATTGCCAACACTATCAAGATTCAAGAATGGATATTATGGTTGAAAGAAATATGTTATTTGGCAATAAACTTCCTTATACAACTTGGCATTGAGGATTGAGCTTCTACTAAAATTAATTTGATCACGTTAGGCTTTTTATTAGTCTTTTATTTATGATAATTACTCTCTGTAAAGTTTTTTTCTTTTGAAAATTGTTGCTGGAAAAGTTGTGTTGTATCAATTGTTGTAGTCTTACGAAATGTCCAAGATGACAGTATTAACAAATTTTATGTATTATGTGCAGAAAAATCAAGTGGCTCAGGTCCGAACTTGAGATCTCCATTGATCACGATTTCTGTGACGAAGAAACAAGATGCATTTGTTGATAGTAGCAAGCGAGTCGTAGTAGAGGACAATAAAGTAGCGGCGGCAAGTAAAACTGGCGACGCTAGTACTGTACTTCAATCATTATGCCATAACTACGAGACTGATGATGATGATGGTGACACTGATAGTTAAAGATTGTTGAATTGTCATATTGTTTTCTGAAATGGTCAACTTAGATTGAACTTCCAGTAGTTCAATATATGATACTCACAAATGAGAGGTAACTAGCTCAAAGGCATGAGCCGAGAGCAATTGCATGACAAAGTACTCTGTTTATTTCTTAATGTGTTCTGGATGTGTCAATACTTAATACAGACTCATTTGCCAGGGTTATGCTGAGCCATTCTGTCTTGTTATATGCATTTTATTTCAGTAGCAGCCAAGTTTTTTGGCATCTGAATCGAAGTAGCATGAAATTGCTTCCAAGCGTTTCATGATCTTTATTTTCCTATCAGAATACTTTAAGACGCTGCACAACACATTACCCTGTCCTATAAATAGCTGAGAAGAACCTAAAAAAAAAGCAAACATACGCCGTAGTAGTTGATATTACGTAATGGCAGAAATTGTTTACACAAAAGAAGAGCGAGGATATTGCAAGTTTCAGTCAAGACGTTCTCTCTACCAGTGTCTGGCTAGCTGTGTAGCTTTTGCCGTATTGTACACAATTTCATGAAACCATTACACTTGTTCTCAAGCAAATTCCCTATACTGTTTCTGCGAGAAAATCTCCTCCTTAACTTCTGCAAGCAACCCTCTAATCCTCGAACTTCATCTTCTTAGGAGCAGGTAGAATGTTACCCACCTTTAACAAAACAGAAAGGGATAAACAGTACGATCAAGCTATTAAAGCTACACTTATTAGTTAAAAAACAAGTGTCACTTCTTTCAACAACTGGACTTTCGAATGCATATGCTAACTAGAAAATAACTACTTTATAATGTTAAACATTCGGAAAAGAATCATTATGTATGAATCAATCAATACTGACTGGTAACAGTTATATTATACAGTCGCAACCAACATATTATTATGACCTGCGCTTAACAAGGCAACACATGTTGGGAAGATGAAAAATTCGGAAAATGTAGGGCATTTCTGAAACTTGCCAAAAGAGTGGCATCTTTGTGACAGTAATCAAATACTGGGCTACAATAACATTAAGCTAACTTGCAGCAAGAATTGTCATGATGGTGTAAACTACTTTAAGTGTTTAGCAGGTGCCAATTGATCCTAAATGAGAATAGTTGCATTGCACAAGAATCATTTCAAAAGCATACTCCTCTCACCCATTAGTCAACCTACTATCCTTGCAATATCCAGTCTAGTTAAAAGAACGACTTACAATTTCTGGGCACTCAAAATCAATACCAGCAGCTTCTATTCTTTTCCGCCTTTTCCGATCTCGCTTCATGATCTTCTCCACCAATTTGTTGTGCTCTTCCAAAGTTCTTTCCTGAATGATCAAGTGACAGAAAAATTATTTTAGTAAATAGTTTTCCCCAAGCCATTAAGAACCAAGAATTTGTCATGAGTTGTTATCTATTATTCTTACTGACCTTGTTCAGTTGTTTTTGTTCAATTTGCACCCAGTCCACTGGTTTCTTTCGATAATTGAACCCTTTCCACCTATTTATTCAGAAAACCGTAAGGGGTAAAAAGATGGAAGATAACGAATAAAAACAAAAAAGTAATGTCAGACCCACTGGAAACAAAAGCAACCTATATATTCTGAGAGAAAAACTGTACGCATGACCTTCCTTGAATCATGGCTATTATAACTTGAAGATATTGGCAATATTTGGGTATTTTCACAATATGCTACTTTAGATAAGTTTAATGGCAATAGATGCTAATAACAAGTCAATTTATACCCTTAAATTGTGTCTTAACCATAAACATTTTGAGAAGTCTAATAAGGGCCTATTGTATTTCAACTGGCATCTTGCTAATTCATCCAGGAAGAAACACAAAAACAGATAACAAAGTACGATAATCACAAAAACAAACTGAAATCCATGAACTTTGGAGGATCTAACCTCGACAGCTGACTAAAATTGGTTTTTAAGAATATAAAAAGTTTTATAAACATATATTTACAGACTTAAGTACTGGTGAAAGTTCACAATTTATCACAGTTTCAGGAAAATGATCCATTTTGTTAATGCTACAGTGATAAACAAAGGAGGCATAAAACAAGTATAGATCAATTACAGCTTTGGATGAACATGTTCAGGGGGGATGAGATGGACTTGTAGTAGGTGCTCAAACAACAGATAATTATGCATACAATCAGCTACAACTTCAGCCACCTGCATTTCAAAAGAAGAGTCCTTTCGGTAACCAAAATGGTAGGTATTGCAAGATATTAAACACCAAAGTGAGTTAAGAAAACCTCAGGATCTTCAAATTCGATGAATCCAAAATGCTTCGACTTTCCGGTCTGTTAACAACAAGGTGGCAGAAGAATAAGAACTAGAAATAACCATTTTACTCACATAATGGGCACTTGAAAGTGATATAATGACCTCATTTTACCAACACTTGATCAGTATATGATGTGAGATGGTGTACACAAACAACAGGGATATAAAAACACTTGCATACATAATTTTTTCCACTATTCAAGCTGAATCCACTCTAAATTTCCTGTTTTATTATGAACATATAAAGTAAGATCAAAACATAGAATTTGATTTTTGAAAAATTACATTATCACAACCTATCATGACTTTGAAATGTAGACTCCACATAAAACATAAACCAGAACCAAATTTTCCTACCAGGTTGGCAATGGATGAGACCGAACATTTCTACGCAAGAACTAACGTGCAGAAACAGAATCTGCTCAAATTAATAGGTTTTTAGTCTACCCTTCAGCATTTAAGTCTTAAATGGGGTAAGTTTAAACAATTTCTGTTAATATGAAACCTAACAGCTTGGAATTATTTCCAAGCTTGCTTTTGCAAAACCTATGATTGAAGCACCAGGGAAAAAGACCACACATATCCTACATACTAATACCATAAAAGCTTCCAGAAGCGGAACCTTTCCCCACCATAATTTCATTTGTAAAACAAAAATTTGAGTTTTTGTGTTCATGTACAAGTTGAAGAATATGCTCATTTAATTATGATGAATCATTTCTTAATAACTATGTAAAAAAATTTCAAAAAAATCATTTAGAAGATAAAAGGCACAAAATCTACAGTTGTTACCCTTCATTATGACCAGACAAAAAATGATAACATTTTTATCATTGTCAATATAGAAATTACACCTTTCACTTCTTCTAAAGGGCAAAAAGTTCGATTAAATCACACAAAGGATTCATTTAGAGAACATGTGCCTCATTTCTAGACATACTGCAGTCAAGACAAAGAAATGAATAGATAAGTTTACAATATCACCATATTTATGTAAATATCTATGGAGATATGCCAGGAAGGGAATATATTTCCTCTGAAACTAGAGTGAGAAAACACATTACGGAGACATCGATTCATGACACAAAATTACCTTAAAATGGTTTAACTTCCACATAGAGCCCAGAAATAAAACAACTACTGCTTAAAAAAGTCGACTGAAACGAGTATATAAGCCTTCAAAATCTACAAACACATGCAAATAAGAAATTAAAAACCGGGTAGAACCCTTAAAAAAGAAAGGACTGGCGGCTCTAACCTTCTTGTTGCGTGCAATTCTCAGTCTCTTCACCTTACCAAATTGCGTAAAGAATGCTGCGAAAGGGCACAAATAGATAAGCATCAGAAGAAGAATTCCAAATAATAAGATCCTCGGATAAAAAGCAAAAACCAAAGCAAACATTCTAATCAAATTTAGGAAATCAATAAAAAGTAGAAACCTTTACCTTGCATTTCGTTTTCGTAAAACCCATGAGGTATTCGACCGATGTATAACACAGTTGCACCAAGTTTCGACTCTTGTGGCAGGGAAAGCTTTTTTCCAGACCCTGCTTCTAGTGGCTTTTTTTGATAAAAAATTATAATTTTCAGGCATATGACAAACTAAGACGCTAATCCTCCAAAAAATAACTACAAGAACAAAACTTTCTGTATGATTAAATCAAACCCACCAAGAAATCCGAAGCACCCTCCTTTGTACGATTGGATAATTGAGAAGAAGGAGAAATTTTATTCAATTTGTTCTTGGATACCTTCTTTGATTTGGCTCCCATTTTTCACTGCCTAACAATGAAAAACAAAACAGATAAGCACAGCGAAACACTAAATATCATCCAAAAGCCAAACTACAGAAAACCCAGAAAGCAAAAACCAAACACTTAACACTCTTAACAAACGTACAAAACAAGAGAGCTTCTGAAAATAGATGAATAAAAAATACGAGGGAGTGCTCTAAAGTTTAAACAGAAGGTGGCCTGCTTTTATGAATTAGGGTTTTAGTCGGTCAGGCTGGGCCTCGAATTAACCCGAACCCGATAAACATGAAAATTTGGTTGGTTCTTGTCGGTTGCATCAATTCAATTGCTAAGCTAAATGCAAATCAATCAAGTGTAGAGAAAGAATACTCACACTGGGCCACTGGCTAAGGGAATAACAACGCCGCCGAAGTTCCAAGGGCTAGCATATGGTGGAGCTCCTGCGAACCCTAAAGAGTGTGGCCTGTTAGGGTTTCATCTTGCATTTTCTTTTTCAGAGTTAGGGTGCAATTGGGCTTGTAGAGGAGGATTGATTAAGTTGACGTTTTAAATTGGGCTTCAAATAGCCCACATAGTAAAATAAATTGTTAGGATCCAATTTATCGAAGTTAATAATTATAGCGGTGTTTGGTATCAAATATTAAGAATAGTAGTAAATTTTTTTTACTTTTCTTTAATTATTACGTGATTGATTTTGTAAATAATTAATTTAATATTTAAAATTACTATTAATTAATAAAAACTTTGTATTTAATAAATAAATAAATAAAATTATTTTTAATGATTCAAGAAACTATTGATTTTTAAATAATTGTGTATGATTTTTCTTATAAGAATAAAATGAAAAAAACAAAATAAACTTATTTTATGATATAAAATAATTGAAATAAAATAAACCAAAACAATTATTAAATAAATTAAATAAAGTAACATGCAATATTGATAATAATATCCTTATAAGAATCATGTATTATTTAAATAGACAAACTAATAATAAATTCTAAAATAGATATTATAATATCATGTAATCATTGAGATGTCACGAGTATGTCTCGAGATATCATGCAAACCTAAATGAAATTTGAATATAGTTTGTGGTTTCTTCTTTTAATTAATTCAATGATTTCCTACAAGATAGTGAACATGTTCGTATACAATAATAATTGAGAAAATAAAAACACAAATTTATCACAAAAAGAAAAAAAGAGATTAAAAAAGTTTAGAAAAATAAAAACTAACCTAGAGAGATATGTTGATTAACAACCAGAAAAAAAGAGCAAATAAAGAGTTTCAGTTGAGACAGAACACAAAGAAAAAGAGAAGAAAAAAGAAGTTATGTTGAATAAATATGAGAGAAATATTCGAATTTTTTCCTTATATTTAGTTATTATATAATTTTTTACATAGTTAATTATAATATTTGATATTTTATAAATAATTAACCAAAAATTTTAATGATTTATAAAATTATTGATTTTTAAATAATTATTAATAATTTTATGATAAGAATAAAAGTATCAATAAAACAAAATAAAATAATTATTAAAGAAATTAATATAAAAAATATTTTTGATGATAATATTTTGATAATAATCAATATCTTTGATAACAACTTGATAATATGCTAATAATATCTTTATCTTTTATTCTCAAATTTTCATTCCAGCGTATACCCACACCTCTTAGGAATAAAATAATCGAATTATTTAATATTCATTCTAGTTTTGTCATTCTCTATCTTATCTATTATCGGTAACCAAATAACTAAAAGTTAGAAATGCAGGTTATATTCTCATTCTCACCTCTTAATTACTGATTACCAAACGAGACCTAAATGTTTTACAAAATTTCTAGTTAAACCAAACTTGTAAGAAGGTAAAACCTTTTTATGCATTAGCACAAAGAAGAAGAAGAAGCCAAATTTGGTCTTGTAGATATATCAAGAAGGAGTTTTCATTTTTAGCTTCCCTTAATAGAAAACATAAAATAATGTGGTTGAAAAGAAAGATTTAATTTTTGGAATTATAAGGACAAAACTTATAAATCATGACCATTGCTCCAAATTTCAACATCAAACTTGATGATCTGACACTCCCTACAAGGTTCAACATCCAAATCCAAATTATCGACGTAGAACAAGGCTCTACTGTCATCATGGTAACAGACAGGTCTTAGAATGAGACAACTATCATACAAATTCCATGACAGTTGCCATCATAACAAGTGGCAAAGATGATGCCTATGGAGTGGATCACAAATTATGAAAAGGAGTTTCATACTTCTCATCGACTCTCCATTCATACTACCAGTCCACCTATTTTAAGAAGCTTTAAGGACAAAATACTAAAGTATGTTTTTAGCAAGATTGGAGAAGAACACACAGAATCATATAGAGCCTTTTCTAGCCTGATCATGATGATTACCCAACCTTTTCTCATGAAGAAGGCATTAATGACCCTCCAATTCATTTTGTCCACCGTGATAGACATAAGTTATATGTCAGCCATATTAATGGCCATTTCATCTATGATGCAGATCCATCCATGTGTGATTCAAACTGTGAATGTCGAATGGATGATGACTCTGATAGTACTGATGATGTTTATGTTCCTCACTGAGAGGAGCCCAGCAAAAAATTGAAATCTTCATGCAAATCATCAAAGGGGGTCTAACCTAAACATGATGACGATGACAACTCTAGGCCTTGAATTGGTCTTAGAAATCCTAAGCCTAGACCAAGAAATCTCTCTGAACTGCTTAAAGAAGTTGAGAAAGAGTATTTAATCCAACCAAGATACTTTGTATCTTTAATCCCCAAGAAGAACCCCAATCCAATACCTTGTATAATGATGAGATCATATGAGGAAAATTTTCCACCCTTGGAAGCTCACACCAATAAAATCACAGGAGTATCTCTAAAGCCATACTCAAGATCTACAGGTATCAATCCACATGGTAATCATGTATCTATTTCTCCAGCAAAAAAAGTTCTCAATTGGCAGACACAAAATGTTATGGTACAAAACAATGTCCTTCGAAGAATTAATTCAAAACTTGATGGTTTGTCTCAACAGACACAAGGACTAAATTCAAAAATTGATGTCATATCTTTCTAAGTGAAGATAGACACAAGGACTAAATTCAAAAATTGATGTCATACCTTTCCAAGTGAAGCAATTACATCAATGAATGATCAATCAAGTTGCCCAACTTGATTTAGATAAGATAAGATACATCGACCAGCATTATTATGGCCCAGAGTTCTCTAAAAAAGGAGAACTTCAAAAGGTTCGAGAAGAGCTTAAAAGAATTGAGTAAGATATGGTTAAAGAACATTTTGGAGCTGTATATGATCCATATCCCTCAACATTTCCAGCCACACGACCCACCTATAACACCCCCATCATATCCAGATGCTACTAACTGCAAAAAAGTTTTCAAATTGTCTTATTCGTTGTTTAGACAAACCTTTACAAAACCATCAAAACCTTCCAAACCAAACCCTCCAACACGAAGCACTTCATTAACTTCCAAACCTTCATTTACACTGCCACCTTCTCCACCAAAGAAAGTTCTTCCTCAGACACACCAAAAGAACCAATACCTAACTAAGAATTTATAGCCACCCTTCAACCAATATCAAATAGCTCTGACAACCAAACTAATAGTCAAGACTCTGATTCTTTTACAGAAAATTCAAAAAGCTCATAATAGTTTGCAGATCTCATCCAGATACCGCAATTGATGGTGGTTGTTCTAAAATTTTCTCAACCATACACAGAAGTCGAACCTGAGATTGATGACATTGAATTGATGACTAAACCAATCAGACCTCAAGCAACCATTGTCTACAAACCTACTGCAGGTTTGTGGTTCACTCTTAATGATGTCCTATAAACAAAATGGAGAGCTTGATTGCATGAGTTTAGTGCCTAGATAGATCTTCAAATGAGGCCAAATATTTCTCTTAAAGATATCATGATAGAATTTGTCTCAAGAATGAGGGGAATTTTAAGAGAATGGTTCCAAAGCCTTGGTGAATACAAGTACATGCAAGTCTTACAATTGACGTAAGTCAAGTCCCTATTAGGAATGATCCATAAATAGTTCATTAGTGATTTCTAACTCTTTGGTCAATAAAGCACACATTAGTACTTTGAAATAAAGTGTTGCTCTATTAATCAAAAGGATTTACAAATGCATTTTTGAATAATATCTGAAAAATACTATATGCTCAATGGCTTCAATAATGTGAATCTTCGGTACACATTTATTGCTTTCCTTCCTAATGAGTTGCAGCCTAAATTATAAAGAACTATCAATTCTCTTCACAAAGGCATGTTTGAAGTCTCTCTCGGAGAAATCTACCAATTAAATTTATTGACATTGGATACATTGTATGAGCAACATAAGTCCTTCAAAATTATGCTGAAAGGTGGACCTCAACTCAAACAGGTATGTAAGAAGTCATATTTAAAAATCAAATGCAAAGACATGAAGAAATGTGCATACAACACAAAAAGGGATAAACACTTGAAAAGAAAGACGTTAATAACTCATCCTTTTAACTGAAGGAATAAAAAGAGAATAAGATTCTTTAAATTAAGTGCTTTTGATGCTAGAAAGCTAATGGTGTTACTTTTATGGAAAACTTGGCCATTATGCAAAAGATTGCCCAAAAAAATCTGAAAAGGGTATGAAGATCCTACAGTCCATAAAAGCTATGATGCCTATCAGGGATGATGAGGACATCAGAGTCTCTTTTTAAAAAACAATCAAGTGAAGATGAAGAGACTCTATTTGCAATTCCTGACAGTTATTCTTTTAAAGATGACATCTCTTCTCTTGAAGAAGCAGACGACGAACCCATATACATAGTGAAATAAGCTTATTTCAAACTGGAGTCTAAGAAACTAGTAGTCACACGACCATATGTCAAGCTTCAGTTGCTTTTAGAAAAGTATCCCAGACCAATACTAGCTATCGATTATATGGATACGGGCTCTTGTAGAAGTGTAATGAAACCACATATTCTTCCTATAGAAGAATGGCAATCTGTAAGGATTGGGATAAAGTTCTTCCCAAGTTGTATTGTTTTGGACAAAAGTATTAGGAAGTAACCTTCTTAGTCTTGACATACTTATTGGGATGGATGTTTATTGCTAAGCAGAAAAGTTACAAATCTTGTCAAAAGAGATACTTTATAAATAGATTTTCATGAGCATACTGAAGACCATAATATGTTCGAACTACAAGACATCGGTTCTGGATATGAGGATATCGAAGATCAACTTTTATAGTATTGCCCAGAAAGTCATGACTAATTCAATCAGCCATGTCCATTATGACATAATTTAGAATTCCATATCCAATTGTCATCCAAGAAGAATAAGGACATTAGTCACACATCAAGAAATGAATCCAGATGAATTAAAGATGACATAAGAAGAATATGCTATACTTTTGAAACAAGGATTGATAGAGCCAATCAAATCAAATTGGGCATGTCAAGCTTTTAATGTGGAAAAAAGAGTAGAAAAGAAAAAAAGAAAAAGAGGTTAGTTATTGATTGCAAGCCCCTAAATCATTTCCTTCAAGATGATAGGTTTCCTCTACTTAAGATTAATACACAGGTGCTATTTTTGAAAGAAGGCAAAATATTGTTAAAGTTTGATTTAAAAGCTGGATTTTGGCAGTTAGGTATTGATCAAAAGATCGACACAAAACAATATTATGCATTCCTAATGCCCAGTACCAATGGACAATCATGCCATTTGGATTAAAAGTTGCCCCATTATTGTTCCAAAGAGCCATAACAAGAATCTATGACTGTATATTATCCAATGCTTTAATTTACATTAATGATATTCTGCTTTACTCTCAGACCTAGCAAGAGCATAAAGCCTTAATGCAACAACTTTTGGATCTCACAAAGAAATAGAGGATCATGCTTTCAGTCCACAAAAGCCAAATTGGTTAAGCCTATATCGACTTTTTGGGTATGAAATTCTGTAATGGATTCTACAAGCCTTGCCACATATAGCTGGTGAACTACTAACCTTCTTAGATACGAATCATATTGTTGACTAAATCTAACAGTTTCTAGGAATCGTGAATTACATTAGGGATTTTATCCCTCATCTATCATAATATATTAGGCAACTATCAAAACTATTGAAGAAAAAGCCACCTCCTTAGGGCCCACACTAGACAAAGGCAGTCAAGCAATTAAAGAAGATTAGTTAGCATCTACCACCATTGAAGAATCCTGATAAAGGAAGAAGAATCTTGCAAACTGATATTAGTGAAGATTTTTTAGGAGCAATCTTAATAAAGGAGATAAAAGGAAAAAGGTTATACCGTGAACATGTGAGTGGATAATTTAAACCTTCAGAAAGGCATTATTATGCAATCTACAAAGAGATTCTGGAAATCCAATGAGGTATAGAAAAGTTTAATTTTCATTTCAGCCCTATTTGTTTTACAGTAGAAATGGACAATATGTCCTTTCCGAAGTTACTAGATCCAAACCAAAAACTACTGCTAGAGAGCCAATCCCTTCGATGGAAAGATTGGTTCTCTTGCTATAAATTCACAGTTTACCAAATCAAAGGCCACTAGAACTTATCCTAGCTAATTTCGTTTCTCAACCTCAAAAGCATATCAGCCTTATCACTTCCTACAGAAATATTCCTCTCGTACTCTCAATAGTTGACTTGCCTATCATGACAAGAACAAAGAAGTTCTTCCCCTTTATCACAAGCACACCTACTAGTATTGATCAGATAGCATCCTTTGCCCAACTAATCTTGTTCTATTATCTCCACTTTTTCTTCAATCAATCAAAATACATTGATGTCCATCGTTGTTCAAAATACAAGGTCCATACCTCATTATGTTTTTCATCAATAGCCTGCTCTCAGAAAATGCATTGTAGTAACTATAGGCACTCTATACCCTCTATGCTTGTGCTATCACCCTTCCTCTTTTACAAGTCTATCAGCACTTGTGTGATAGAGAGAATGAAAGTTTCCTCTTGTGGACTTTCCTTAAGTGGCGCCAACCACTGGCACAATAGATGCAGCTCTCCAAGTCATTCACAGATTATAGGAGACTTCATTAAAGAAGCAATCCACCCAACGCT
>JAOTJB010000002.1:38255547-38273820 GCA_027123815.1 Erythroxylum minutifolium
AATGCTTAGATAAAAAAAGGAATTATTCTTCGGAAAGGATTAATAATTAAAAAATTTAACTAATTTGGTAGATTTAACTGTAAAAATATTGACGACACATTTGCTTGCTGAGCCGGTTTCGAGCAACGGACGCACTTGGACATGCTCGAACGTGGGTCTTATCTCCTATTCGACACGAACATCGCGTCGTATTCGAGATTAGAAGAGCGTTGGCTTGTTGACAACGATCTGAGAGGTGTTCAATTGCTTAGTTGGTCTGAAGGCAGGACGACGTTTTGGCAACCTAAATACGACGTGGAGCTTGATGATACTTGGATTGTGGGATTATCGAGGGGTTTACTCGATGCTCGGGCATGCCTGATAACATCATGCGCAAAGAATCGACGATTAAAATATTGAACTGTTTAACTTTTTAATTTGATTTATTTTAACAACTTTTATCGTTAAAACTAATCAATTTATTAATTAATCGATCAAATTTTTGTAAATTAATTAGTTATAATATAATAAAATAAATCAATTAATTTTTATTAATTAAACTTCAAATTTTTCGATAGGGAAAACAATCTCTTTTAATTATATTTCAAATTCTTTAATTTTATTTAATCTTTAATTATTATTAGGTCTAATAACAGTTTAACCTTTTAAACTTTAAATCTCTTATATTACCGGTTTAACTTCTAGTTTGATTTTTAAACATAACTTTTTTATTAAAATTTGAAATATTCATGTATCAAATTTATGTTCAATACATTTACGATGCCTAAGAAGGCATTTTTTAATTAAAATTTAGAATTTTCGATAAGTAAAGACAATATATTTGATCATATTTTAAGTTCTTAAATTTATTTAATGGTTTTATAACGTTAGCATACAGATTGAACTTTTTAAACCTTAAATTTATTGTATTATAAGTTTAACTTTCGGTCTGATTTTTAAAATATTATTATTTTAATTAAAATTTGGAAATATTCAAATGTATGTTCGATACAATTACAAATTTACAATGCCGAAAGAAGTAGTGAAAGAAGGGAACGTCTACAACTACAACATAACTGCCTCGATTTAGTTTGAATTTCTTTTAAATTATAATAATATAAAAATAGTAATATAAAGAGAGAACAGAGCGCAGGGAAAGGGTTTTGTTTTCGGTGCTTAAAGCAGGCAGTGTTGTGGGCACCTCAATATCCTCTTGTTCCAACTCCGTCGCGGCGTATAGCAGAGATTGAGAGGGACACGCAGTACCTCAGCGAGTGTGCGTTGAGCGACATCGTCGCTTCTCAGATCTGAGGAGAGAGAGAGGTAGTTAAGAGACAGAATGAGTGGCAAAGGTGGAGGAGGAGACGGCACTACTACTAACGCCGCCGGCAAGGGTAATAATGGAATCTCCGCCATTCCGGCTGGTTCAAGAAAGATAGTTCAGAGCTTGAAAGAAATTGTCAACTGTCCCGAGCTTGAGATCTACGCTATGCTTAAAGATTGTAATATGGACCCTAACGAGGCCGTTAATCGCCTCCTCGCTCAAGGTTTTATTTTATCTTCTTCCAATTTTGCCCTTTTCTCCTCCTCTTTGCGTTCCGGGAAAAAAAGAAACTGATTATTTGTGTAGATAAACTGTAGAAAATTTATACTTAAGGAGTAGTTCTTCTGTGGAAGTTTGTTTGCAAGTGTGTTCGAGTTCTTTTTTTTTTTGACCGAATTTTCATACTCTCTCTTGAAAGGAAGAAAAAAAATAGGAGACCGTGATGTACTGAGTGCTGTATGTTTGATTAGATTACTCATCAAGAATTCTTTAATTTTTGTGGTTATTTTTTTCGAACTTTAAGGATAATTTTCAATATTTAAGCATTAAAGAGGTGAAACTTTGTGGTTTAAGTTTGTTTTTGGCATAAAGGAGAGGGTTCGTTTCCTTTTTATTGATTCTGGAGACTTAACCTCTTTGGTTCTCTTCGCTTTTATTGATTTTGTTTCAATTATGTGGGATTATTAGTTGTCTCGATTTGCCTCTTTATTGGCATGTGCAAGTAAATGATTTCATGTACTAAGCTGTTTGTTAACCAGATTGTCGATGTTTTAAGTGAAGCATTTCAGAAAGTAGGTTGAAGTTTATAAAATTTAGAGTGAATTTGGTAATATGGCTTATCTAGGTGTAGTGATAGATGATATCTAATACCCTAGCTTTTAGTTTCTTGTGTGATTAAACTTGATTACTATCTGCTTGCTTAGCATGTTGTGAGGTAGATTACATGTCGGTGTTTGCAGCCCCATGTCCTGTGATGGAAGTCCACCTTCTAACTGTTAATGGAAATCCATGAGTGGAATTAATGTTATGTTTTGCGGATCAGCTGCATGAATTTATTCATATATTGTGTTTAAGTTGGAAACAGGTCTCATTCTTTCATAATCTTTTAGCTTTTGAAGTAAGATCTAATGTGTTTGATGTGCATAAACTTTATGAACTCGGTTTTGCTCTGCATTTGTGTTTTAGTCCACGATTTCCAAGGTGCTATCCTGTCTTTTATTTTATCCTCGGTGTCTGTATCCTTATACCTAGTACCTAGCTTGTCTCTATCTTTGAGTCAGTTGGTTGTTTGCTTTTTGGCTAGTCAATTTTTGTCATTAATTTAGTTAGTAAATTTTCCTCCAGTTGCTTTAAATTTCTTTAAAATATGGTTTAATGTGGGCAGATAAGGTTGTTTGAAGATTTCTTCCACTTCAATGTGTCTGTGTCTATAATTATGTAGAGCTTCACTCCTAAATTAGCATCATTCTTTTTGCAGACCCCTTCCATGAGGTCAAGAGCAAGCGAGAGAAAAAAAAAGAGGTGTGTTCACAAGCAAAATAGCTAAAGTCTGGTGACATCAAAGTTTTGTTCATATTCTTTCATATAACCTGTTTGATTATTTTTCCTAACAATGCTATGCAACCATGTCGGTGTTTTGTCTTCATGACACATAGTGGTCCTTTCATTAGTTTTCTTATGTCTTTCTGTTTTTGCTCAGAGTAAGGACCCAGTTGATCTTAGATTCCGTGGTGCTAACAGCATGACACTTCGAGGTGGTAGAGGAGGTGCAGATCGTAATGTTCGAGGTGCGTCTACCCTTATTAGATGTATTTGTATGAGTATTGGGCTTTGGTTTTGGACTAGTGTCAGCTGTGTATTGATTATTATAAACTTGATATTTGTCTTCTTCCTCTTCTTAAACTCTGTTGCCTTTCCCCTTGATTTTGACATTTTTCTTTCAGATTATAGCACTTCACATGGGAAATCGACATACAAGAAGGAAAATGGAACCCATGCATATGGTGGTTTGGCATCTTCGGCATGTGGTACGGGAGGAGGTACCATCAACTGGCAAACTCCATTGCCCAGGTTGTCCCCATTTAAAATTAATTAACATGGTGATGACTTTGGTATTATGTAAATTTTAGAATTCTATGACCTTATCTGCAATTATTGTGCCTAATATTTCAAGACAAACTATTGATTTTTTTTTTGGGAAAATAACGATTGATGTTTTGATTCACATGAGGCAGATATTCTGCATTTTATTGGTCTCTGGGAATGTACCATAAAGTATATGTATTTCCATATGCTTTTTTGATAGAAACAAAGTTGAATTCTGCCAGATCATTTATTTAGTGTTGCTGGACATATGGAGCCAATATTCTATGAAAGAGTTGATAGCTCTTAATTAGATCTGGAAGGGAAAGCCGTACTAAACTTACTGGTAGTGGAGGAGCATAAAGTTTGCTACACATGGAGCAACTAATAGCATTTTCATCTCGGTTATCCTTCTACCGTTTCTATTGCTTTGGTGGAAGGGCAAAGGGGAAGTGGAGAGTGAAATGTTGTTTTCCCCCCCAAGCTTTCAAATTTATCACATTAATGGATGTGCAACATTTTGTGGTTGATGGCCATTCCTGTGAGGGTAGGAAATTTATTGAAAGTCGTAACAAAGTAAAGGGTAAATTGAAAACTTATGATCCATGAATTGTAGGTTTATGAACTAGGAGGATGAAATTTTTATAAATAAACATAAGCACATTCGAAACATCTGCAAAAAATTCTAATGTCTGGCTACTGTTACGTGATATGAGTTCTAAGTGCTTCACTCTTTTAGTTTTTAGCATGTTGGATTTGTTTTGTTTTGTTTTCTTGGGCACGATATCATGTAAATCTTATATTGTGAATTTTTTTGTCCAGATAAATTTCCTTCTCTTGTATTCTGCAAAATGGGTGGCTATTAATTCTTTAGGCAGTTACTATTCATATTGCTCTTTCTAGCTTGGAAAGTAATTTTTTTCATGATGCTCATTAACTAATATTTGAGATGTGTGTGTGTCAATCTACATGTGATGTGCAACTTTATCGTTGTCTTATTCTTGTTTTACATTTCTTTCAGTGATCCTGTGGCTACAGAAAGTAAATCATCCACAAGTGCAGGTGATGGATTTTCTTCATCTTCACAGTCTTCTTCTGGATTTCAATCTGCCTGGTTAGGGGCATCGGGCCAAGCATCCATGGCTGACATTGTTAAGATGGGCAGGCCACATAATAAAGTATCTGTTGTGCCACCTCACCACAACATTTACCATCAAAGTGATTCGGCACACCCTTTAACTGCATCACACCATGACTTGCATTCATCAAATAATTGTGCTTCAAACGTGCCAGAAATAAAGGGAATGCCAGAAGTTGTTGAAAACCAGCAGCATATGCATTCTGAAGATGAATGGCCATCTATTGAGGACCAGCCACCTGCTAGTGTGTCCTCTGTTTTGGAGGTTCCTGCAGATTCTGAGTTGTATGTTGATCCTGCTAACATGCCTTTGAGTAGAGTCACCAAGCATACGAGGCCTCAAGTAGATGATGTTCTGCCTATAGCAGATGATCATGTTGAGAATCTTAGTGGGAACCATGCTGTCTCTGCTTCTGTATCAAGTAAGAATGCCCGAAAAGATGATTCTGGAGGCTCAGCACTTCTTGAGGATAATTTGTATGGGGACTTGAGCTCGTACGAGCCCCATAATCATACTTTTGAGCACAATCAAGGTGAAGGTAATTTTCTACGTTTTTTCTGCAAATTGCATTTTTTTAGTTTTCCTTTACAAATGTCATTCTTCATTTTATATTAGTTCTGAAATTTGCCATTGGTTTTCAGAATATCCTAATGATAGATGTACTGTTTATGATATCAATCAATCTTAAAGTTTGATGCCTGGCAAATTTTTGGATAACTAGTTGAAAACTGTCTGTTTATTTATTTGATCTCCTTGTCCTCAATTATATCCTACTACCCTGGCTGAATTTTTACATTATCTGCTCATATGTGACGATTTGTTTTATTTTTCCATCTCCATATATTGTTTCCGAGTTCCTTTACTGTAAAGAAGTGATTGAATGTTTGAGGATGGTCTGGGATGTTGGTTAGATTCTGCACCAGCTTCATCTTTAACTCAAAAGTTTGCAAGCTTTATTTCTCAACTACTAGTATACTGAGGGTCCAATTCAGTGTGGACATGAGAGTTATTTCTTCTGCTTAGTAATGTTTGGTTCTTAAGATTATGATTAACTTTAGTCCATGGTAATCACCATATTTTGTTTATTTCCATCAGTCGATGATGATCCTTCATCAGTGGCAGTGGACTTTCGGCACTTGACTTTGGAGAATGATGATCAAGAAGCAGCAACCAAAGAGGATAATCCTTCTGTAATAATTCCTGATCACCTCCAAGTTAATGCTCAAGATTGCTCACACTTGAGTTTTGGTACTTTTGGATCTGCAATAGGTACTGGTTTTTCTGGTCCTTTTGCCACAATGCCAACAAAAAGTACCTTGGAGGAGACATCTGAGTTGGTTGACGCACTATCAACTGGACACCCAGAGACTAGGTAACCTTTTCTCATCATATCATTGCATCCTTCCTTTCTTATATTTCTTGATCTAAGGATCATTTCTTGCAGAAATCCTGAGTATTATGGGGACGAGCACCTCAGAAGCACTGCAGATGAAAGTTTAGTCCATAGAACGGGTGTCAATGCTGGGAATTTTGACTCTCCTTCGGTTCCACAACCAGAGGTGTTAAAGGAGGAAAGTACTGAAGTTTCTCAAGGGAATCAATATGCGTTTCATTCAACTGCACCTGATTATGCTTATGAAAACACACAACAGTTGAATGATGTGTTTAATAACCCGCAGACAAGCTCCCAGATGCAGAATATTGCTTCATTATCAAGTGTATTGGTAACATTTGAAACTATTATCATACTTGGTCTTGAAAGTTAATGTTTCTGTGATATATGGCAATGCACATAAAAGAAAAAAAGAAAAAGAACAGATACACTTTTCATAAAAATGACAAGGATAGGAAATACTAAGTGCTCTTACTTGTGCTGTTGAAACAACTTTATATCACAAAATTTGAATTCTTTTACTTTTTTTCCTTTTAGATATTTGTTTTATTATGCCCAGCAAATATATGTGGATCAAAAATTGTTTCTTTACCTCCCAGAAAGAAGAGGAAAAGGTATAAAAGTTTTATTCTTTGTTGGCTGCTTTGGATATTTTGAAAGGTGGAATGGAAATGGTTGGTACAGGCATTTCGCTATCAGAAGTTTATTTCTGCTTGTCTTTGTGTGTGTGTGCATATGTGCTGGCATAACATGAAATATGTGTGATTGAATATTTGTGAATTTTCAGTTGTTAAGTTTGACATTATATCCCAATTGCTTCGATTGTTTGGTTGAAATCTCATTTAACATGTTATTACAGCAGGCTTATAACAACTCATTGTCAAGCACACTGTTGGGTTCAACTGTCCAGGCTGGTCGGGAGCATGAACTCCCATACTCCCCATTCCCTGTGACCCAGTCAATGCCCATCAAATACAGCAATGTACCATCTTCCATCAGTGGTCCAAGCATTTCCATGCCAGAGGTATGCTATTGTTAATTTCTACTTTTTGTTGTTAATGAGTGTAATTGTGTAGGGAAATTAGCTTTTGCTTCATAATCAGATAGCATCTTGAATAGAATAATGAACAGATCTTGGTACAAGTTTAGAATTTAGTGGCCATCCAAGGAACATGCAAAGCAAATTGACTTGAAAATATTAGTCTTGTTGTTGGGCATGTCTTCAGTCTATCTTATTACTTCCTTGGCATCTTTACTGGTTTTATATCTTGTTGTAAGAAAGCCTTCTTGAGTCATTTGGTGGCCATTATCTTATCAAGCTTTATTGGATTGCCAATACTTTGGTGATTTTGCTTTGTGAATAAACTAAGATCCTTGAGTTTCTCTGCATAATGGGAATTGTACATTTCTGATTATGCTCATTAGGAATAGATTCTTGGCAATTATTTAGTTGTCAAAGGATCACGTTTCTTAAATTTTTCAAATCTTAGTAGGTGCACATTAAATTTTTTGTTTACATTGCTCACCATTGAAATGTTTTGACAATTATCAAGTGCTTTAGAGGATATTCACAACTAAGTATATGAAAGCTCCTTGTTTTTTTAAGTTACAAGAGGCTTGACATCACCAACTGGCAATAACCAATTTGCTATAACACTCTTTTTCCCTCTAGGGGAACTGAATGATGTTGCAAAGACCATTGGTTAATCTTCATTTGTTAGCCAGAAATCTATGTGATAGTCATCCGTGTTATTAGTTGTATTATATTTTTTTTGAACCAACAATTTTAAGATTATTCTTCTCGTATTGTTGATTTAGGAATTCTAAAAGAGACACACAAATACCTAATGCCTAAATCTTGATTTGGTTATAATTCTTTAATACTGTTTCTCATTTTGATATTCTTTTTCCATATGTGCCAGGCTTTAAGAGCAGGTAGTATTTCTACACCACAGCTGACCTCACAGACGCTTCCAGGTGCAAGTGTTGCCGCAGGGTCCACTCTTCCGCAACACCTTGCTGTCCATCCTTATTCACAACATACCCTTCCCTTGGGACATTTTGCTAACATGATTAGCTATCCGTTCTTGCCCCAAAGCTACCCATATATGCCATCAGCTTATCAGCAGGCATATGCTGGTAATACTGCATATCACCAATCTTTAGCATCAGTTCTCCCACAGTACAAGAACAATGTCTCGGTTAGCAGCTTGCCGCAATCTGCTGGTGTTGCTTCTGGCTATGGATTTGGAAGTTCAACCAATATTGCTGCAGGAAACTTCCCTCTGAATGCGCCAACTGCTCCTGGAGGTACAACCATTAGCTATGATGATGTTTTGAGTTCTCAATACAAGGACAGCAACCATTTGGTCTCACTTCAACAGGTAATGCGTCTCCCAAGGGTTGACAAATTTTCATGGATCAATTCTTATGTTCTTCGTACTTGACGGTAATTTAGGATGCATTAGAACTGTATTTATGTGGTGGAAAAATTTTTATAGTTGAATTGTGGTTGTGGAGAAATAGAGTTGATGTGGGAATTGGAGAAATTTATCAGGAGGATTGATTTGTTTTCCTAGGTGATCTTGTTGTGTATTCCGTTTTTTCTATGAAATATAAGTGGGGGTTATGATATTGTGGTCTCAGAATGAAAATTCAGCGCTGTGGGTTCATGGACCCAGTTCACGGACGATGTCTGGTGTTCCTGCAAGCAACTATTACAGTTTGCAGGGGCAGAATCAGCAGGGTGTTGGGTTTCGACAAGGTCAGCAACCATCCCAACAGTATGGAGCTCTTGGGTACCCAAATTACTACCATTCTCAAACAGGCATCTCCCTGGAACATCAACAGCAAAACTCTAGGGATGGGTCCATGACCATGGGTGGCTCTCAGTCTCAGGTCCAACCTTCAAAGCAGACGCAACAGTTGTGGCAAAACGGCTACTAAATCTCGTCTCATCGCTATCCGAGTTTGGAAGTGTCCAAATCAATGGCATTGGGCTCCGACTGTCGGTCTGATCTCTGAAGAGACATCCTCCACTTGCTACAGCCCTGTTGATGCCACTGCCATGAGGCTGTATTAGAATACTTATGTGCCATATTTGACCGTTTTGTTAGCTTAGGAACCAACACGTTTGCTAATTCCAGTTAGTGGACTCTTTTTTTTCATATATATAATTTGGGTATGTCGCTCGTTATAGTCAAACTTCCTTTTTTTTTTAATGGTTTGGACTCATTTAGCACTTTGTACTCTCAAAGTTTGACTCATGATCGTCTCAAAATACGGAAGAATGAAATTACTGGGTTTTGTTCTGATCATCTTTTTTTAAAACCAATAAAATTAATTAAAATTGTATAATTAATTTTAACATAATGAAAAGCAAGGGTAGACTTATGTGGGTGTCGATTTTGGCTTAGTTTGAAAGAGCGGTGACGATTGATAATTTGTTGAAATGATAAGTATTTATGTGTTTGGAATTGTTTTAGTAATTGCTTAAACGTGAAAATAGATGTTTGACAAGTGTGATTATGTTTACTGAAAAGGAATAAAATGATTAAAAAGTTTATTGATTTAATAAATTATTAATTGTTGTATAAATAATTAAAAAATATATTAATAATTATGTAAATTTAAAATTATAAATAATAAAATACTAAATTAAAATAAAAATATAAATAAAATAAATTTAGTAAATAAAATATTTCATAAAAATATATTCTTAATCATATTAATTAAGAGTATAATAAAAAATAATATTTATAGTGAAATTATTATTAAAAAGTAAAATTTTTATCGTAGAAATAGTTTCTTACCGTAACTCTCTTTTTACTCATTAATTTTTGCTCATCGACTTTTACAATAACGTTGTACTTTTTTACGACCTTTAATTATTTACCATAAATTCAAACATATAATTGCATTTAAAAATTCGTTTAAAAATTCCTTATTTTCACAGCGACACATATCCAAGCACAGCTATATCACGTAGAGTGGAGAGCATAGCATGTGACAGTAGTAAGAGTCCCACTTGTACGTCCACTTGCTGTCGGCATAATCATCGTTCGCTCTTTTTCTACGCAACTCTCCAATTCCAGTTCACTGTCGATGTCCATGGTATTGCACTTTTTCTCTGTTCTTCTTTTTCAGGACTTTTGCAGACTGAGAGACACGTGTAGCTGCAAGTTCTAGGCGTGTAAGTTTGGAATTGGATCCTTCAGATTACTGTGAATAACCAGGACCGTATTATGAGATGCTTTTGTTGCCTGTTTTGCGCAATTTTCAATGGCGAATCACTCTCTTTGGTTGCCTTTTACTGCTAAAAGTTAAAGGAGTGCAGTGCTCTGCTCTCACAGTATGATACATGATTCTTTAACTTTTCCGTACATGTCGATCAATTTATTCCGTAGCTTAACTGACGGGTTATTTGTTTACTACATTCAGGGTGCCCTCAAATGTAGCTGATATCTGGGAGGAGTTTCCCTTCAGGAATTTCCTTTTCAGGTTTTTACGCTTTCCGGGGAAAAGTACTCATTTGTGGTATCTTTTGATCATTTCTGGGTTTTGGGTGCTGTAGAGTACGCAGGCACGGGACCAATATGAGCAGTGAAGTGAAAGAAGAAGACTCGGGAAGCAATAAAGTAAAGAAACCTGAAAGCCACAAACCTTTCAGTAACAGAGATGTCATACCTGGAAGTGATCTCTGGGTAGATGGGCTTATTTGCGCTTTTGAGTTCGTTCGAGGCCGTAAGAGGCCCCTGAATTCAAGATGGAATCCAAGAACCTTGGGCGGCAGACATGGGGATACAGAACCTTTTAGGTCACAACTCCGAGATCATAATGTAGGAGAGGTTTCTTCCCTAGCACTGGATAAGAACCAAGCTTTAGATTCATCGCCTCTTTACCACTTTAAACGCAATCAGGATGCTCCTGATGATGAGCAGAAACAAGTCCGGATTCTACAGTCAGGGCAGTATAACGCCATAGAAAGATTTGATGGTAGTCACTGGGTACCCATTGGGTGGGCGAGAATATCAGAACTTGTCCAAACTATACAATCTGACGCTGGTTGGTCCATGCAGCAGCCGGAGTTATTGGATGATGAAGAAAGCCTTACTGTTGCAGATTTAGCAGCTCCTTACTGGGAGCGCCCAGCTGGCCCTGTTTGGTGGTGTCACGTGGATGCAGGTCATTCCTATGTTCAGACTTGGCTAAGCAATGCTCAGTGGTTGCATCCAGCCATCAGTTTGGCCTTGAGAGAAGAAAGTCGACTGATAAGTGAGCGAATGAAACATCTTCTTTATGAGGTAGAATTTTCTGAACGCAAATTTGTTTATTTTTCTGGTATATATTTGCGTATGATGCTTACATATCAGTAGATTTTACTGTAGCTTTAATCAAAAGCTCCTGCAAAGTATATACTTATGTCAGATTTTGTGGGGTGGAATCTGTGTATCCATGATTGTATAGGATAGATGTGTCAAGAACCTCACTGCCAGTGGTGTATTAAATTGTGTTATCAGTACCTTTAAAATTGCAGGGACAATTTAACATTCTTAGGCTTTTATCCTTTTCTCCTAAACATCCTCTTTCCCACTCCTTCAAAACCCAATTCAACCCTTCTCTCTGCATACACTATAGGCATGGAATTTGCAGAATCTACCATTTCCTGATATCTAGAATGACTACGAGTAAAATGCGTTTCGATGAACTCTTTTGCTACTTCACCTGAATCAGTGCATTGGCTATCTCTTTACTCACTTGCATTTAAACTCATTTACATGCAAACTAAAGAAATATGAATTTTAGATGCCAATTCACTGATGTTAGCAATTTATTGGGTATCTATGGCAGCGAAGTTCAAGATTTTAATTTGCATGTCTAGGTCAGCAGTAACGTACACAGTTAATCCCTTGGATGTGTCAAGGTGTGTCTTCAGATGTAAATAGTAGCCATGTATGTTTCCTTTGCTTGAGGTATCTCCATGGAGTTGGGACAATGGACACTTCCCTTAAAGCTGAACCTGATTTGGAAAACAGAAAGAAAAAATGAAAATTAATATGTGTTCATATGTCTTCTGTATATGCATGCATATGTGAACATACATAGAGATAGATAGAGAGAGCATTAAACCATATTAAAAACAGATTGAAATTTGTATTGTGTAGAACTCACCTTTTCACCTACTTGTGGAATAAGGTTATACCTTTCTGTTTCTGGTTCGTCCGTGGGTCCTGCTTCACACTTCTTTATGCTGTCTTCTTCTAAGGTGCCAGTAAGGGTTGCTGGAGGACTGCTATTTGAGCTTTTGGGACAATCAGCTGGTGATCCATATGTAGAAGAGGATGACATTCCTGTTGTATTGCGCTCTTGGCAAGCACAGAATTTTTTATTGACTGCATTGCATGTAAAAGGACATGTTTCGAGAGTAAACGTTTTGGGAATCATAGAAGTTCAGGTTACCTCTCCTTGATGTAATCCTTTCAGTGGAATAGACCGCTGACTAGTTTGTATTCATTTGTGTGCAAGTTAATTCATTGGTTTACTAATTATATGTGCTGCTTTAATTAGGAGCTTCTGTCGGCTGGGGGTTATAATGTGCCACGAACAGTGCATGAAGTCATTGCACAGCTAGCTTGCCGCTTAACTCGATGGGATGATAGGTTATTGATGTGATCCAATCCTTAGTTTATTTACTTATTTACTTTTGTGCAGCAGTGACTGAAAATATATTGGCTAATACTTCTATCCATAATGTCATCTTTTCATTAGCATTATGGTTAATGCTATAACTAACTTTTTATCCTTCTGTATGTATAATCAGTTCTTCTTTTATCTTCTCTTTTATGTTTTACCAAATAAGTTTTTATCAAAGTTTATACCAAAAATTACAGTTTTGGGAAATAAATAAATCATGATATAAATAATTCCTTGGGATTTGCTGTCTTACATGCTTTGTTAAGGATATTTCTGGTAGCAGAGATTCAGACCATGTATATTCTACTTTGTTTTTGGTGTAGTACCTATCTTTTTCGGATGCCTATTAATTTCCAAGATATAATAAATTTTTGTTGATGTAAAAAGTGTGTTGATACCATGTGTTGCTAGTTTTCTTCTTAAGTTTTCCTTTTCCTCTTTGATTTTGTCTTAGGTTATTTCGCAAATCCATATTTGGGGCTGCAGATGAGATTGAATTGAAGTTTATGCACAGGTTATAGAAAAAGATTTAAGCATATCTTCACACAAATTAGTTACTCCATTAATGTGCTTTCTCAGTGATGATATTAGTTGGTATGAGCAGGAGAAACCAGGAAGACATGAATCTCTTCAGCATTATTTTGAACCAAGAAATTAGAAGGCTATCAAGACAGGTATACCAGCGCTATTGTTTTGCAAGAACTTTCTGAATCTATTTTTAATGCTGTAATTCTCTCTCTGTCTCTCTCTCTCTATCTTGATAGATTAGATATATTCACTTCAATTTTGTAATTACTGTAGTTTATCTTTACGTAATTTCTTAAATCAAGAAATATAAGTAGTTTTCCTTGGAGGAGCTCTGTCATGTCTCTTTAGATTTGGTCTAACTTGTTTGTTAAAGACATTAATATTTCCTTCCTGGTGCATATTCTGCAATTTATTTACTGGCAGAATTATTGAGAGCTGCTCTGATGAAAGGTGCTTGCTAATGATAATTAAGCCATAGATTGCTTCCCAAAGCACTAGAAGTAGTGGAAGAAGCTTTTTGTTTTTAAGGCAGGCAGCTTATTATTGTAGTTTATTGCTTCTTATTTAGGTTAAGTGAGTACCTTTTCAGAAAGTTTACTGAAACAGGGATGCCGACTGTTTCAGGTCATTAGAGTGAAATGGTCTCTGCATGCCAGAGAGGAAATCACCTTCGAGCTTCTCCAACATTTGAGGGGCAATTCAGCAAGAATGTTGTTAGAGGGAATAAGGAAGAGCACAAGGGAAATGATTGAGGAGCAGGAAGCAGTTCGGGGTCGCTTGTTTACTATTCAAGATGTTATGCAAAGCACTGTTCGAGCATGGTTGCAGGTATGCGGAAATTTCATTGACGAAGATAACTGTTGCCTAAGTTCCTCGCATATCATTTACGTAACTTATTCTGATACTGTGGTATGATTTCAGGATAGAAGCCTTCGTGTAACCCACAACTTGGCTGTTTTTGGTGGCTGTGGCGTTGTTCTTACTATCATCACTGGTTTGTTTGGAATCAATGTTGATGGAATCCCAGGAGCAGCCAATACTCCTTATGCATTTGGTCTCTTTACAGCCATTCTCATATTCATTGGTATTGTTCTAATAGGAGTTGGGTTAATTTACCTCGGTTTAAAGCAGCCGGTCACTGAAGAACAGGTTGAAGTGAGGAAGTTGGAGCTGCAAGAGTTAGTAAAGTTGTTCCAGAAGGAGGCAGAATCTCATGCCCAGGTTCGGAAAAATGTTCAAAGGAATAGCTTACCACCAACCTCCGGAGATGCATTCTCAAATGATGTTGATTATATTCTCATCCAATGAAGACAGACTTTACAATTGATTAACCTCATTCACCTTCACTTCACTTTAGTACATACGAAATGGAAGAACCATGAGCGGGGAACTGAGGGAGAGGAAGCCTTTTACTTGCAGAAGATAAATTTCACACGCTTGTTTCTTTTTCACTAGAAGTTGTTGACATTCAGATATAGTTATTACATTACTGTATCATGTTGGGCCGTTAATATTAAGAGAGAGAATGCTCCTACTTGATACTTTATACCTTTTTCAGTTAGGAGTATCTTATAATTGAGAATGTTAAGAGAAAGAATGCTACTGTTTGATATTAATCAGTTCTCACTTGTATAAGCCTTCATTCTATTATCCATTTCATTCAATCTTCAAAGCAATTACTTTTAGTATTGTTCATTGATGAGTATGATGCAGCAGCCAATAGAATGGCTAAAAGAAGGACAAAAAAAAAAAAAGGAACCATGTATGTTTTTCTTCTGTCGTCTGGAGCAGGTGTCAGTGTCATTTAAGAAGAGATCTTTTTAGATGTTCACGAGCTGTAGCCAGAGCTTGAGTTAATGTCTGCCAGAGTTAAACAAAAGTACATTACTTTTCAGAAGAATAGTAGTCTTTGAATGATCAACTATTGGTTCAGATAATCGTTGAAAGAAAAGTTTATCTTTTGTTGATACAGTACCATTCTTTACACTATTTAAATTTTCTGGAAAAACAAAGTTGGTGAAGTCAAATACCTGCTCAGACAGTGGAGCCCCAGCATCAATACTATGACCTGCAACTTTCTCCGCAATCACACTTGCATCAGTTTCAAGAATGATACTGCAGAAGGTAGGAAACAGTTAATTCTGTAATGAAGGGCTATGACCTCTTGAGGAACGGAAACAGAGCCAACATGCTCTGCTGGCCAAATCCCCAGTCTTTCCATAGGAATTTAATACTTATACCGTCATTAAGATGATCACAATTTGTAGTCTCGTATTCAGACACACAGATGAGAACAACATTTTTATAAATCCAAGCTAGCTGCATGGTCAACCTTGATGTAGAAAAGTTCAAACTGCATTTCACATAATGTTCACAGACATGCAATACTCGGTCATATTTGTTTGTACCGTTTGTTCAAAATAGTCTTCTTTAATTTAAAAACCTACAAGGACAAAAAATCGAAGTCCTAAACTGTTTGAAGCATTTCATTTTACTAGCACAATTCACAATCTCCCTTTCCAATTATTTGCAGGCATGGTTGTTAATCTGTTTTCCAAGAACTTACTTCAGCTTCTGCTTTTGAAGAGCACAGAATTCACAAAGTCAGATTCCACTTGAACTTTCCATATTCTAATGGGCGTGATCTTACTTAATTACAGAAGGTAACACCATAAACATTATGACATTCTATAAATTTGCCTTTTAACATCCAACTTAATGACAATAAAGACTCAATGTTGGAGGTTTTTAGCTACAAGATCAAGTTGAGATTTTTTAGTGGCCCTTGAAAGTAAAGACTACTATGTACAAGTGATACAATTTAAGCACAAGAGATGTAAAGTCAGAAGGTAGGCACACGAAATAGATATACAGTGGCCAGTGGATTCATCTCAGGAAGGAAACTTAAACCTTACAGGGGCCAACAATGATAGAATTTTTGGCACCCTTACACAAAAATCACTCTGTACCTATAGATTACCATGAATCTAACTTCAACCCTAGTCACAGATACAGAGAGGCAAAATATATATGATCAATGCTTTGTTATGTGCTTAACATGAAACTACATACCCGCTGTCAACAATTTCGTCAATGCATAAGAGAATGAGATCTAGATTCTCAAGTGCCTCTCTCTTGTCCACATTGCCTCTAAACAATATTAATTAGATAGGTTAGTGGTAAGTAGTTTGTCAAAACCACAATCGATTGTAGCTTATGTGGAAGCATATAAAGGGGAGGGGTGAGAAGAATATGACAAAAACCTGAGTAGAAGGTCGACTGCATCAAAAAACCCCTGAAGGACTGAGGCTAAGATGATCTCATTCTCATCTTCACTTCCAGTAACAAAAAAGTGAAGATCTTGAACAAACTTGTAAACAACAACGTTTCCATCAAACAATGTTATCTCAACTGAAAATCAAACAATGTTATAACAACTAGTTAGTGTACAGTCTTCAGAATAACAGGTTCAGTGTAGTAGTTAAACACGGGCATATTATCCCATAAAAACTCTGTTGACAAGTGTTTATGACTATGATAACTGTTAACCAGAACCAAAAGCAAAAGAAAAAAGAGAACACAGTAGGAACAGAGTGAAGCGCCTAGCAAATTAACCTCACAGTTGACCCTAGTCCACATATGATATCCCAATCCAGGGCAGACCTGAACCAGAAAATCCTATGGAGACGAACAAAATGACAAGTACAACAGGAAAAATATATCAACACCAGAATAAATGGAACGCCATTAACTTGCCTTCAGTGCGGGCATTCGTCTTTTGTGTCTTGGTAAATACAGCCTTCTCAAAAGCTTCCTTGGCACTGTTTGTTGACCACTCATCAGAATAGTACTTCACAGCTATACGTTTTCCTTCAGAATCCAGCAGAAGGATATTTTTGACTGAAGGTGGCAACTCCTACGATCAACATTGTGTGAATCAAAAGGATCCAAGTATCCCGAAGATGAAAAGAGAAAATCTAATCTTGGCCAACCCAATGGCTACTAATTCCAATCCCCTAAACGATTAGCTCAAAACGATGATACCACAAACAAAGCTTAACCCATTTACACGCATCAACATTGAATGCCATTTCCGTAGCATTTTTCCGAATTGCCAAGGAACAGTTTCTAGTTGACTTAAGCAAAACGGTAGATCTCACAACAAATATCAAGACAAAGTTCGATCAACTAAAACCCATAATAGATCTTACTAGAACAATCACTGTAACAAAAGCATCGAAAAATCAAAAACTTTCTCAATTCAAAAACCGAAACTTTACACATACAATGTAGCTAGCTATCAATTAGTGCGCGAAAGTGTAAACTGGGAAGCAGAGAGATTCAGGGGACTGACCATGTTGTCTGGCAAAAATGTCGAGGGAAAAACAAAATCAAGCTCTGGAATTAAATATAGTTGTTACCGTCAAGGGATAATGACCATATGAAAATGGGTTTACTTGATGCATAAATTAAAGTTTCCAAGTTTTGAAAATCGTCTTCCCTGTCATAACAAGAAATGGATCATGGGCCTTGCAGCCTCGGATCACGGTAAAAGTGCGGATTTTTACGAAAGGGAATCTTATAATATGTTAGGAATCTCTCTTAAGAATCATCCGTTGATTTAGCTATTATTAAATAATTAACTAATTTTTAATATGATTAAGGTTTTGTAGATGCAATTATAATAAGATTTTAACAATCCTCGTCACGTAACAAACACCTTCTTTCGTACTTCCACGTCGACTCGTGACACGCATGTTGTTTGCCAAGTTGCTCTCTCTGCAAGCCACAGGTACTCTCTTATTCTTTGTATGCGTGTGTGTCCTTTTCTGTATCTTTATTTCTTTGATAGTGAGTTTCTGCTGATGCAGTTTCCAGTGCCTTTACTATCTCTGTTTCAGAGCTTGTCTGGAGGCCATGGACGGTACATTTCCCATAAACCATTTTCGATTCTTGGTTTTCAGTTCCTGTGCTTCTGTTTTGTGAGGATTCGCTCTATTTTGAAATGCCCCTTCTGTGGTTAGACGTAGTTGATAGCTTTTTCAGACTGCTTCACCTTTGTCTTTTACATATCAATTGATTGAATAAATCACGGTAGAATGTAGGTTATTGGATCTTGTCTGTTACGCGATTGT
>JAOTJB010000002.1:38402361-38425243 GCA_027123815.1 Erythroxylum minutifolium
TTTAAAATTAAAAGCATTATATATTTCAATTAAAATAATTAAAGTGGGACCCATCAAAAGTTCCCGCCTAGACAGTTATCTCCGTTCCCGCCAAAACTAACCCTTTCTAAGCAGTCCCACTCCCACCCGTTAATGCCTTAGCGGAAAGCAAGCGCACACACAAACTCTCTCTCTTTCTCATTCTTGGGTCTGCAACAGAGAAGATGGCTAACATCGACGACAGAAACAGTCACAAGCGAGCATTTCTCGACTTCTTGGATCAAAATGTACTCCTTCTTTGTTTATTCATCTGATGGTAGGTTGGTGGATTTGGATTGAGTTGAGTGTTATGATTTTGGATGGATGTTTGTGATTTCAGGTTTACAAGGACGAGATTAAGGCCATGATTAACCACAAGCGTCGCCGTCTCATCATCAATATCTCTGATCTCCACTCTTTTCAGGATTTCGCCCCAAGGTTTCTCATCCCACCTTTTTCTTTAATGTTTGAGTCTCTTTTTATAAGTTCAGAAGAATAGTTCGTGAAGTTGATTTTCTGCAATGCCTTTTTTTTTTCTTTTTAAACTGGAGTTTAGGATTCTGAAGAACCCCAGTGAGTATATGCAACCCTTGTGTGATGCCGCTACCGACATTGCTCGTAGCATTGACCCCAAATACATGAAGGAAGAGGAACAAGTTCTTGTGGGTTTCGAGGGCCCGTTTGTTTCTCGCCGTGTCACTCCACGAGAACTTCTCTCTGAATTCATTGGCTCCATGGTTTGCGTTGAGGGCATTGTAACCAAATGTACTTTCCTCTTTGTGAATACTCTTTTTGCCTTCTCTTTGAATCTCTTGAATCTAGAGATTTATTATGTTCTACCACTTTGCTTCCTCATGGTGCTAAACTCAATATGAAAGCTTAGGAAATACGGATGCTGTATTGCACCAACTATTTAATGTGAAAGGTTACTTTTGGCTTAGATTGATAGTTATGATACTAGTAGGATTAGATCATGTTAAATCTCAGATCAACCTTCTTACAGTCTCTTGATAGCTAAGGGGTAAAAATGAGTGTTGCATAGTATAACATGACGTGACATATTAACAGCTATTTTGAATTCTTAAAACCTCTTATAGTTGAAAGTGTTACTTCACTGTGGCATAACTTGGGGAACTGGCTAGTATGAAACTTGTTTGCTTATTCTTGGATATGTAAAGTAAGAACTGCCGAGTTCTTTCCAACCTGCAGCTTTAACTACGTATGGCTATTATTGAATTTAAGGAAGTTATATGATAGTTATTTTCCTATTTTATATAACATCTTGAACAGATGTAAGGCAACTATAAATTGGGGATTATAGCGTAGTGGATTTTAATAAATACAAGACATCTTTTAGATGAATTAAGAGTTTATCTGGATACTCCTAACCTTGTGGTTGTAAACTTTTAGGTTCTCTTGTGAGGCCAAAGGTTGTCAAAAGTGTTCACTTTTGTCCTACGACTGGAGATTTCACTTCTCGTGAATATCGAGACATCACATCTAACACGGGTTTGCCTACAGGATCTGTCTATCCTACAAGGGTATTCTCAAGTCCTTATAATTACTGTTTGCAAACATCATATATTAAGTATGTAACGGAAATTCTTCCCCATCAGGATGACAAAGGTAACCTCTTGGTGACTGAGTATGGGTTGTGCAAGTATAAGGATCATCAAACTTTGTCAATGCAAGAAATGCCCGAGAATTCTGCTCCTGGACAGCTTCCACGAACAGTTGATGTAATAGTTGAGGATGACCTGGTTGATTCATGTAAGCCTGGAGATCGTGTGGCTATTGTTGGGATTTACAAAGCAATATCTGGGAAAAGTAAAGGCAGTGTCAATGGGGTGTTCAGGTAGCTCAACTAATAAGTTGAATACTTCATTGAAACTTTTATGCTTCTCTAACTTCAAAAGTTTTTATGAATGATTTCACATCCAGGACTGTTCTTATAGCTAATAACATTTGTCTACTTAACAAAGAGGCAAATGCACCAATTTACAGTCCACAAGACTTAAAGAACATTAAAATGATAGCTGAAAGAGACGATACTTTTGACCTTGTTGGGAATTCACTTGCACCTTCAATATATGGGCACTCATGGATAAAGAAGGCAGTCATTTTATTGATGCTTAGTGGAGTGGAAAAGAATCTGAAGAATGGTACTCATTTACGAGGGTGAGTAATGTTTCAATTGGTTTCTCTGTGGTTTGACATGGCACACCAAATAACTGGTTAATATTGGATATTGCATATGCATCCCTGTAAGCAGATGCCTAACTAAAACATATTATACTTTTTCTCCAACATTTATTTAGAACATTTTTGTTTACCCACTTATATGATCTAAAGTCAAGTCATGCCCATTGTTTTTAGTGACATTAACATGATGATGGTTGGTGATCCATCTGTTGCCAAATCCCAACTGTTAAGGGCAATCATGAACATTGCTCCCCTGGCCATATCAACTACTGGACGTGGTTCTTCTGGGGTAGGATTGACTGCTGCTGTTACTTCTGATCAAGAAACTGGTAAGTAATTTAATTGACTCAGGCATCTTAGCATTATTAGGCAGAGGCATTTCAAGAATTGCATTTTGGTAGATAAGAAATATACTTTTAATCAGGAGAACGAAGGCTTGAAGCTGGGGCAATGGTTCTTGCTGATAGAGGTGTAGTCTGTATTGATGAATTTGACAAGATGAATGATCAAGATCGTGTTGCTATACATGAGGTCATGGAGCAGCAAACTGTTACAATTGCTAAGGCTGGTATTCATGCATCTTTGAATGCTCGATGCAGTGTCGTCGCTGCTGCAAATCCCATATATGGAACTGTAAGTAGAAGATTTTTCAGCGAGGTTGAATTTCATGCCGGTAGTCATATTATTTATTGCTGTTGTTTCAAATCCTCAATTAACTTTTGCCGTTGCTGTATATTTGTAGTATGATCGCTCATTGACACCTACCAAAAACATCGGACTTCCAGACTCTTTGCTATCTCGTTTTGATTTGTTGTTCATAGTACTGGATCAAATGGATCCTGACATTGATCGTCATATTTCAGAGCATGTCTTACGTATGCACCGTTACCGTTCTGTGATAGATGGAGGTAAATGATTTTTTTTTTCTTGGAATACATAAGGTGTACTTGAGTCATCTCTAAGACGGAGACAAATATTATAGGTGATTCAGCAATTGATGGAAGTTCAAGATATGGAAGAGAAGATGAAGCAGATGCAGACTCATCTGTCTTTGTTAAATACAACCGAATGCTTCATGGGAAGAAAACAGAAAGAGGCCGCAAGCGTGATACTCTCACAATAAAGTTCCTTAAAAAGTACATCCATTATGCAAAACATAGGATTCAACCGGAGCTGACAGATGAGGTCATTATGTTTTTTTTTTTTGCAAGCTGTTCTTTTTCTTGCCAATATTTATGAGAAGTTTTCTTTTGTCACAAACCACCTGAATATAGTGTTCCTGCCAAGCTAATTTTAGCGTTTTATCTGCAGGCATCTGATCATATTGCTGCAGTATATGCTGAGCTCAGAAATGCCAGTTCAACAGCAAAGGTTTGTATTGTAACTATGGTTGTTAGATTAACTGTCACAATGGTTAGTGTTTTATTGAGCTTAAACATTTCTTGCTTTTGGTAGACCGGAGGAACACTCCCAATTACTGCCAGAACCTTGGAAACCATAATACGTTTATCTACTGCTCATGCAAAATTGAAATTGAGCAGAAAGGTATTTGATCCATCCTTTTACTCTATGTTCTTTATATTCATACATATGGATCTTACCTTAATGCCCATTGGACAAGATGCCTTTTCCACTTTTCTTAATTAAATTGTCTTACCAGGTCTCTAAGTCTGATGTTGAAGCTGCCTTGAAAGTTTTAAATTTTGCTATATATCATAAAGAATTAACTGAGATGGAGGAACGTGAAGAAGAACGGGAAAGAGAATCAGAGAGAAATCATCGGACTGAGCGTCGTTCAAATAGGCATAGTGCAGATGACCATTCTGCTGTTGATAACGAAGGGTAGGACTTCAAGTCAGCTAAAGTTTTAGCAAGAAAATATTTTTTGGTTTTTTAGCACCTTAGAGATTCCAGACTAAGAGTTGCTGCTTTCTTTTCCTCTTACATGCCTTTAATGGACTGCATCTTTCTTGCATGCATTCGTACAAAAGCCTTTATACAATGCACATGGTGTAGGTATGCACGTGCCTTCTATTAGAGCTGAGAATCTCTCAAACTAAATATTGTTGTTATCACCTTTTGCCCTAGGTAATGTAGCATTAGGCAAAACAGTTGACAGGCATTGAGTAATATGTTCACTTAAGATTCTATTTGAACCCCTATAACAAGCTTGCTGCAATTGGATAAGTTTTCTTTTTCTGATTTTCTTCCGATTCATGAATGTTAAAACCATGATTTATAGCCTAAAAACTTTCCCTTGGAGAAATCTGGATCAACCAATGAAATAGAGTATGCTTGCATGTTTTCTTTTTCTTGAACTTAGGTTCTAAATCCAACCTGAATTATAGTTTCTCCAAAGTTCCATCACATTACTTGACAACCGTCATTGCTGAAGAATGGTACTTCTGAATTCCCCTCACTCTTCTGAGTGGTGTGTCATTTCTGACTGGTTTATAGATGAGTTTGCATCATTTGGCAATACAAAGCGAGGATGGATGGTTATCTCAAGTTATATGTATATATATGCCCTTAAAAGGATCGGTTGTGGACTAGCTAATAGTAAATAAAATCTTTCAGTGCTTCCACATTTTCCCAAGGTCCATACTGTTAACATTTGTCTCTACTCTTGTTTCGTGGCAGAAGGGTGGATTCCATGGAAGTTGACGAGCCTCCTGCTGAACAATCAACTACTGACTTGTCTCCAGAAAGGTCTGATATAGTAGAGAATAGTGGTGTACAAATCCATTTGTTCTATGCCCAATTTAAACATAATGGTGATGAGCTCTGTTTTTCCCTTCTGACTGCAGAATTGAAGCATTTAATACGTCATTTCGTCAACACATGCGCTACTTGGATAGCATAACTATTGATGACCTAGAGAAGGTTATCAACTCCGGAGTTTCCCAATACTCGAGAGAAGAGATAATGCTTCTATTGCAGGTAAAATTTTTCTTTTGAGAAAATGGAAGGGATTGGTTTGCCGGAATCAGTAACTCCAGATTTCTGAAATTAATTCGATTGTTTCTAAGGACCAAATTATATAATTGGGAAGTGCATATGATCTGTTTGGTTTTCTTCAATCACTTGCAATGTGAACAATTCTGGTAACAAAAATATTTTATGATTGTCCAGAAATTACATGATGAGAATAAAGTTATGATAGCTGACGGGAAGGTCCATATGGTAATATCATGAGCCATACGGGAAGAGCAGAACCTGCGATGGCAGATTTGTGACAGGTATGTAGTTGCTGTAGCAAGTAGCTAATATATATTGATGGTTCTAATACCGTGAAAGACGTAAACTTAGATACCCAGCACGGATCCTATCGTTGATATATTTAGATAAATACAAGGAAAGAATTGAGGAAAATCTACAAGGTCAGATAAGGTCAACAAGTAGTATATTCAATAGTGTGGAAAGCACCCCATAAGCTCTTCTCTCGCTTTCCTATGATCATCTTCATGCTGGCATTTGATGAATAATTTTTGTGGAAATAACTAAACTACGATTACTCTGTTGAATAGTGGTTCGTAGGTACCAATTCATCATATGCTTCAAAAGGCAAAGTTGGTGACAAGCTATGGGTGGAGAATTTTCCAGTATTCACTTCTTGAAGCAACAGATGTACTAGAAGTAGATAATGTGTACTGCCATAAGTTCCTTTTGAAGGCCAGCTCCAATACATGCATGACTATAGAACTTAGTAGTGACTTGTTTTTGTTTATAATTAATTATTACATGGAAGGCTGAAATGTTAAAAATGAATAGATTACCTTTCGGTCTGCTCTTTGTGAATTTCTTTTCTTGATTCAATGGTTATGTTCGATGTTAATTTTCTCTGTGAGAGGTCATACGGGTGCACATGAATGCCCATTTTGGTTGACTGTTATGTCTGACCTTTCTTCTTCTGTAATTATGGTTGTTATTGTTGACCTTTGTTAGCAAAGCGTGTAAGTAAACACAAGGGAAACAGGTCTACTCTTTCGTTACTTTCTTTTACTCAGCATCTTCTCATGCTTGAGCAGATGAAATTGATAAGAAGCACCAATGAAATTAGACAATCAACCTCCACCTTCCAGGGCTTCTTTCTGAGTCTGACCTGCTTTTTCGGCTTTCAATTTTTCCGACTTTTTCCTGAGATAAGCCTGCCTTAGTTTCTCAGCGTTATCTGCAGCCTGCGCAACTTCAGCTCTGACACTTTCTCTCTTGCTTCATTTGCTTGTTCATGAACTTCCCTGAGCAAAACGGAATTGAAAAATAGTCGGGTATATGTACCTACCAGCTTCACCATTCATGTTTTATACGTGTTCCACATACATGACTCAAGCCGATTTCTACGAAGGATAAGCAACAGATAGGTTTAAGTTCATGCTATCCACTAGATATAGGAAACAATAGCCACTAGATAAGGATAAACAACCGACTGATAGCGTCTTAGAATCAGATCGGATTAAACGTTTGGAGTGGCCAACTAAATGCTAGTAGGGTGAATGTTGCCATACATCCATGTTTGTTTTCCTCCAAATGAAGAGAATGACTTCTTATTTTTTTTCTTTTATAATTTTTGAGCAATAATTAACAACGTCGTTGGTAAATGTTTGCATCTCCATTATGAATGGGATATTAAATTGTTGGTGATTGATGGTTATTTACATGTTAATAAATGATTTTGTTTCTTGTTGTTGCTTGGTAATATTGTGCCGTATAGTGTAAAAATGGAGCGATCGGAATTGGAGACGTCATTTTTTAGGTCTTCAACTAACAACGGTTCTTTAGCTAGTGATCAATGCTTATGTAAATTCATAGCTTATTTAAGGACTTTATGAAGTAAAAAATTTTTTTTTCTAACTTTAAGTTTTATATAAAAATACTTTTTTATAATTTTCAATATGGGAATTAAAATGTAATAAATGTGTTAATGAATGTTTGTTTTTGTGATGTTTACAAGGTTGGGAGTTGTAAGTTCTTTCATTATGCTTATGCTGCTCATGTTATTCAAAGATTGCGGAATGAATTAGCTAAGTTAAAGCAAAGCCTGACAATCCTAATCAAATTTAGTAAGCTTAATTAATCCTTGCCGAAGAAAGATAACACATTCTTCAGTTTCAAATCATTAGAGCTCATACTCGAATGAGTTAGCATTGAATTATAAAAGGACAATCGAAGACGAGATGTGCAATTGAGCCGTTAGATGAAAAAAAATAAAGCAACTGGATTATGAATTGGAGCTTGTTATAAATGATAAGGAGGAGTTGAAAAGGATTTTAATGTGTTACATAATCATTATGCAAATTTAGTTAAATAGAATTCATTAATAAAATATTTTATGATCAAAAGGGATTAAAATATAGTTTAGTTAAAGCAAACCAAAAACTTATAAAATGCCGGATTATATTTAACACAAACTGTTAAGTTGTGTATGCTAAAATATTAATTTTTTGATAATATAAATTAATATTGCGTATTAAATATTTATTTATAATTTTGATATAAATACTAAGATGCAAATATGACAAACTAATAAAATAGTAAAGAAGTTTTATAATTTTATTTATTAAAAGTAAAAATAAAATTATTTATTTATTTTAAATAAAAATTAAAAATTGAACGTTTATTTACTAATATTATTATATCATTAATAAAATTTTGATAAAATACTTAATTTAACATCATATTAATTAATAGATACATTATTAATAATCAATAAATATAACAAAATGTCAATTTTAACATAATAAAGTGATGTGGAATATTAAAGAATAATATTCTTTACATGTGAAAATGATAAACAACTTTTTTGCCACCTATCAACTCATCATTTCATCAACTTTCAATCATTACCTTTAACTTACAAAAAGAAAAAAAATCCATTAAATGTATAATCCACCAACATTTTTAGTGGGAAAAAGAAAAGTGTCTGAAGAAATTTAATTAATATGAGAATTGAAATAATAAAAAGTCAAACCAGAGCAAATTTAATGCAATTAACCTAAACTATGCTTACAAACTATGTTCTTAAATTGTTTCATATACAAGTTAGAACAGATGAAATGCAGAGTGAGTGTTATGCCAAAGGACTTGAGAATCCATACCATTTTGCTTTCTTTTACTCAGCATCTTCTCATGCTTGAGCAGATGAAACTGATAATAAGCACCAACAAAATTAGACTATCAACTTCCACCTTCCATGGCTCCTGTCTGAGCTGCTTTTTCGGCTTTCAATTTTTCCAGCTTTTTCCTGAGATAAGCCTGCCTTAGTTTCTCACGGTTAGCTGCAGCCTGTTCTTGCCTGCGCAACTTCAGCTCTGACACTTTCTCTCTTGCTTCATTTGCTTGTTCATGAACTTCCCTGAGCAAAACGGAATTGAAAAATAATCAGGGCATACTTACCTACCAGTTTCACCATACATGTTTTATATGTGTTCCACATATGCACAAACAGAGTTACAGAAGCCTAATAAAATATACATGACTTGAACCAATTTCTACCAAGGATAATCAACAGACTTAAGTTCATGCTAGCCAATAGATATAGGAAACAATTCACATCTTTCTTCCATTCTCGCCGTTTCTGCAGCATTTTGTCTCACTCCATTGGTATGTGACTTGCTTTACTAGGGCCTTTTCCCTTCCTCAGTATAACAAAGTACATTATAAGTCATTGCACATCACAAATAACCAACTTTACATGTTCCCCAAATTTTTATAAAATTTTCTTTAAAAGAAAATGATTGTGTAATCCGATTTTCATCCCCAGCAAGAGCAGGACAATTCAATTCTTGCAATTAGATGAGATCAAAAGGCATACCTCACAAAGCGCTTATGTTCATCTCTATCTAATGCTCCAGCTGTTCGACCAGGCCCCATAAACTTCGCACCAAATGGAGTGGAGGCATCATTATCACCATTTTCATTTTCTGGTGGTATAGTTGCAGGAACATTTTGATGTTGTGGTTGCTGTGACTCCTCCAGCTCAACACCTTTGCGGAAAAAATCAACACAGTACTTCTCCTGGTCCTCCTCATCAGAGAGCTCTCCTCTTACCAATTTATCATACAATTCTGCTTTCTTTTCCAAAGCGGCATAGCTAGCTGACCCATCATTAACAGCTTTGAGTTCGAGTTTGTCCCTGGATTTAAAGAGCAAAAGATTGATCATTATTTTGTAAATGTTTCATTACCTAATCAACATTTTTTGATGCATGTGAGATGAAAAAATACAAGAAAACAAGAACCCAAAAGTGACAAGTTTGATTCAGTTCACCAACAGTTCATGCCAAACAAATGCAAATAAATTCTCATATTATCATCAAACGGCAAATTTCAGGAAAGAATGAAACCAAGGAAGCATTACTCATGTAAAATTGAAAAATATCTAGCCAAATTGATATGTGATTACATTATGCCACCATATAGACATTGGTCAAGCTTTGAAATCCATAATTTCAATCCATAAACCAAAAGAAGAGAAACCAGAATGCCAACTCCCCCTCGCTCCCTCCTCTTGATGTAGGATAACTAAAGAATATGCCAGCAATACTTAATACAAACGTATAAGGAGCAAATTAGGGTACTGATAGTTAATAGGACGGAATCAAATAAAAAGAATAGGTCACGAGATCACTCCAAGGGTTTTAAGAATCACTTTCACATACTTAATGTAAAACAAGTAAGAATAAGCTACTGACATGCTATTCTAACATAAGAATAAGCTACTGACATGCTATTCTAACATGACCACGATTCTATTCTGACTGCTCCCAACTGAAACAAACTCTAGCATACTCTATTGGTGGTATCAGACACTATTAGCAGTATCTAATAGACATAAGTAGAAGAAATCTAAGTAGCATGATTATATGTAAGCCTATTGCCTAATATCTATCAACCCAGCTTGTAGATGTTTTAACAAGTTCACCTCAAACCATCACAAAAGAAGAGATTATCTTTCCAGTTCCAAGATTAAAGGGGTGGTACACAACATAAGAACATTTTGCAACTCGAAGATTAAAAAGGGTAAATATCAAGGCAGAAGTACAACCAACAATCCTTATTTCCAATCCCTACACCCCTAAAGGAAAGATGCACCTTTACAGACATGAACAATACAGCCAGAACTTCTCACCTATCCTTGTATCACCCCTCGTTTTGTACTACCCTAAGCACCAACAGCAAAAGAAGAAAAAAAAAAAAAGAAGGTAATTTCCAAAGCTGTGAGAAGATTGAAGTACTTCAGACTCGATACCGACATGCACGAAAAGAAGCCAACTTGCAATCTCACCAACTAGTTCTCTTTCATGGAATCAGAATTCAATGTATGCTAGTTACTTAGCAACATGGGAATAGGAAAAGGAAAGAGTAGGGTTTAGATGGGTACTTGAGTGCGCGGGCATCGACGCCGGGGTTCTTTGGGTCTTGAGGGGTTAATTTCTTCTTGGCGCGGTGGTATTCGACGCCATCGGGACCAGAGATAAGCTTGGAGGACTTAGCCTCTTCCTGAGACTTATAGAGCTGAGCCTTGAGTTCCAAAATTGAAGAGGCACCAACACCTTCGATGGCTCTGTGCTTCTTCGGCAAAATTGAAGATTCTGTCAGCCATCCCAATGATTCCACCACCACCCTTCTCTTCTTCCCCTCTTCTTCTTCTCCCATATTTTTTATTTCGATCAATCGATTGAATATTTCTTCTGATTCATTAAACCCAGTTCAGGTCGGCTATTGTTTGTAGTTTGTGGGTTAGGCCTAATTTAGGTAAGTGGGCTTCAGTCATAAATGGCCCATATTCACAATTATTACATTAGAATACAATATGACTGCATTTTTCAACTCCAGTTCGTGTATATCTTTTGTATTTAAACACACGTGTTAGAATCAATGTTATGAATATAGTATTGGTATTGGATTTAATTTTAATACGGTACTATATTACAGGCTATTTGGAAACTTTTGAATTGAATTCATTAACGAATTGAATTCAATTACATTAATAAGATTGAATTGAATTTAATTTACACTGTTTGAAACAAACCTAGTAATATTAGAAATGAATTTAATTATACTGTTTGGAATGAGAATGAATATAATGAGGAATGAGAATGAATATTATCATTATAATTATGATGGTTGGTTAAGAGGAAGAAATGATTACCATTACTATTGATAATAGTTTGTAAAAAATATTAAAAAATAAAATTTTATTTTTAATTAATTAATTAAAATATTTTAATTAATTAATTAAAAATAAAATTTTATTTTTTAATATTTTTTACAAACTATTATCAATAGTAATGGTAATCATTTCTTCCTCTTAACCAACCATCATAATTATAATGATAATATTCATTCTCATTCCTCATTATATTCATTCTCATTCCAAACAGTATAATTAAATTCATTTCTAATATTACTAGGTTTGTTTCAAACAGTGTAAATTAAATTCAATTCAATCTTATTAATGTAATTGAATTCAATTCGTTAATGAATTCAATTCAAAAGTTTCCAAATAGCCTGTAATATAGTACCGTATTAAAATTAAATCCAATACCAATACTATATTCATAACATTGATTCTAACACGTGTGTTTAAATACAAAAGATATACACGAACTGGAGTTGAAAAATGCAGTCATATTGTATTCTAATGTAATAATTGTGAATATGGGCCATTTATGACTGAAGCCCACTTACCTAAATTAGGCCTAACCCACAAACTACAAACAATAGCCGACCTGAACTGGGTTTAATGAATCAGAAGAAATATTCAATCGATTGATCGAAATAAAAAATATGGGAGAAGAAGAAGAGGGGAAGAAGAGAAGGGTGGTGGTGGAATCATTGGGATGGCTGACAGAATCTTCAATTTTGCCGAAGAAGCACAGAGCCATCGAAGGTGTTGGTGCCTCTTCAATTTTGGAACTCAAGGCTCAGCTCTATAAGTCTCAGGAAGAGGCTAAGTCCTCCAAGCTTATCTCTGGTCCCGATGGCGTCGAATACCACCGCGCCAAGAAGAAATTAACCCCTCAAGACCCAAAGAACCCCGGCGTCGATGCCCGCGCACTCAAGTACCCATCTAAACCCTACTCTTTCCTTTTCCTATTCCCATGTTGCTAAGTAACTAGCATACATTGAATTCTGATTCCATGAAAGAGAACTAGTTGGTGAGATTGCAAGTTGGCTTCTTTTCGTGCATGTCGGTATCGAGTCTGAAGTACTTCAATCTTCTCACAGCTTTGGAAATTACCTTCTTTTTTTTTTTTTCTTCTTTTGCTGTTGGTGCTTAGGGTAGTACAAAACGAGGGGTGATACAAGGATAGGTGAGAAGTTCTGGCTGTATTGTTCATGTCTGTAAAGGTGCATCTTTCCTTTAGGGGTGTAGGGATTGGAAATAAGGATTGTTGGTTGTACTTCTGCCTTGATATTTACCCTTTTTAATCTTCGAGTTGCAAAATGTTCTTATGTTGTGTACCACCCCTTTAATCTTGGAACTGGAAAGATAATCTCTTCTTTTGTGATGGTTTGAGGTGAACTTGTTAAAACATCTACAAGCTGGGTTGATAGATATTAGGCAATAGGCTTACATATAATCATGCTACTTAGATTTCTTCTACTTATGTCTATTAGATACTGCTAATAGTGTCTGATACCACCAATAGAGTATGCTAGAGTTTGTTTCAGTTGGGAGCAGTCAGAATAGAATCGTGGTCATGTTAGAATAGCATGTCAGTAGCTTATTCTTATGTTAGAATAGCATGTCAGTAGCTTATTCTTACTTGTTTTACATTAAGTATGTGAAAGTGATTCTTAAAACCCTTGGAGTGATCTCGTGACCTATTCTTTTTATTTGATTCCGTCCTATTAACTATCAGTACCCTAATTTGCTCCTTATACGTTTGTATTAAGTATTGCTGGCATATTCTTTAGTTATCCTACATCAAGAGGAGGGAGCGAGGGGGAGTTGGCATTCTGGTTTCTCTTCTTTTGGTTTATGGATTGAAATTATGGATTTCAAAGCTTGACCAATGTCTATATGGTGGCATAATGTAATCACATATCAATTTGGCTAGATATTTTTCAATTTTACATGAGTAATGCTTCCTTGGTTTCATTCTTTCCTGAAATTTGCCGTTTGATGATAATATGAGAATTTATTTGCATTTGTTTGGCATGAACTGTTGGTGAACTGAATCAAACTTGTCACTTTTGGGTTCTTGTTTTCTTGTATTTTTTCATCTCACATGCATCAAAAAATGTTGATTAGGTAATGAAACATTTACAAAATAATGATCAATCTTTTGCTCTTTAAATCCAGGGACAAACTCGAACTCAAAGCTGTTAATGATGGGTCAGCTAGCTATGCCGCTTTGGAAAAGAAAGCAGAATTGTATGATAAATTGGTAAGAGGAGAGCTCTCTGATGAGGAGGACCAGGAGAAGTACTGTGTTGATTTTTTCCGCAAAGGTGTTGAGCTGGAGGAGTCACAGCAACCACAACATCAAAATGTTCCTGCAACTATACCACCAGAAAATGAAAATGGTGATAATGATGCCTCCACTCCATTTGGTGCGAAGTTTATGGGGCCTGGTCGAACAGCTGGAGCATTAGATAGAGATGAACATAAGCGCTTTGTGAGGTATGCCTTTTGATCTCATCTAATTGCAAGAATTGAATTGTCCTGCTCTTGCTGGGGATGAAAATCGGATTACACAATCATTTTCTTTTAAAGAAAATTTTATAAAAATTTGGGGAACATGTAAAGTTGGTTATTTGTGATGTGCAATGACTTATAATGTACTTTGTTATACTGAGGAAGGGAAAAGGCCCTAGTAAAGCAAGTCACATACCAATGGAGTGAGACAAAATGCTGCAGAAACGGCGAGAATGGAAGAAAGATGTGAATTGTTTCCTATATCTATTGGCTAGCATGAACTTAAGTCTGTTGATTATCCTTGGTAGAAATTGGTTCAAGTCATGTATATTTTATTAGGCTTCTGTAACTCTGTTTGTGCATATGTGGAACACATATAAAACATGTATGGTGAAACTGGTAGGTAAGTATGCCCTGATTATTTTTCAATTCCGTTTTGCTCAGGGAAGTTCATGAACAAGCAAATGAAGCAAGAGAGAAAGTGTCAGAGCTGAAGTTGCGCAGGCAAGAACAGGCTGCAGCTAACCGTGAGAAACTAAGGCAGGCTTATCTCAGGAAAAAGCTGGAAAAATTGAAAGCCGAAAAAGCAGCTCAGACAGGAGCCATGGAAGGTGGAAGTTGATAGTCTAATTTTGTTGGTGCTTATTATCAGTTTCATCTGCTCAAGCATGAGAAGATGCTGAGTAAAAGAAAGCAAAATGGTATGGATTCTCAAGTCCTTTGGCATAACACTCACTCTGCATTTCATCTGTTCTAACTTGTATATGAAACAATTTAAGAACATAGTTTGTAAGCATAGTTTAGGTTAATTGCATTAAATTTGCTCTGGTTTGACTTTTTATTATTTCAATTCTCATATTAATTAAATTTCTTCAGACACTTTTCTTTTTCCCACTAAAAATGTTGGTGGATTATACATTTAATGGATTTTTTTTCTTTTTGTAAGTTAAAGGTAATGATTGAAAGTTGATGAAATGATGAGTTGATAGGTGGCAAAAAAGTTGTTTATCATTTTCACATGTAAAGAATATTATTCTTTAATATTCCACATCACTTTATTATGTTAAAATTGACATTTTGTTATATTTATTGATTATTAATAATGTATCTATTAATTAATATGATGTTAAATTAAGTATTTTATCAAAATTTTATTAATGATATAATAATATTAGTAAATAAACGTTCAATTTTTAATTTTTATTTAAAATAAATAAATAATTTTATTTTTACTTTTAATAAATAAAATTATAAAACTTCTTTACTATTTTATTAGTTTGTCATATTTGCATCTTAGTATTTATATCAAAATTATAAATAAATATTTAATACGCAATATTAATTTATATTATCAAAAAATTAATATTTTAGCATACACAACTTAACAGTTTGTGTTAAATATAATCCGGCATTTTATAAGTTTTTGGTTTGCTTTAACTAAACTATATTTTAATCCCTTTTGATCATAAAATATTTTATTAATGAATTCTATTTAACTAAATTTGCATAATGATTATGTAACACATTAAAATCCTTTTCAACTCCTCCTTATCATTTATAACAAGCTCCAATTCATAATCCAGTTGCTTTATTTTTTTTCATCTAACGGCTCAATTGCACATCTCGTCTTCGATTGTCCTTTTATAATTCAATGCTAACTCATTCGAGTATGAGCTCTAATGATTTGAAACTGAAGAATGTGTTATCTTTCTTCGGCAAGGATTAATTAAGCTTACTAAATTTGATTAGGATTGTCAGGCTTTGCTTTAACTTAGCTAATTCATTCCGCAATCTTTGAATAACATGAGCAGCATAAGCATAATGAAAGAACTTACAACTCCCAACCTTGTAAACATCACAAAAACAAACATTCATTAACACATTTATTACATTTTAATTCCCATATTGAAAATTATAAAAAAGTATTTTTATATAAAACTTAAAGTTAGAAAAAAAAATTTTTTACTTCATAAAGTCCTTAAATAAGCTATGAATTTACATAAGCATTGATCACTAGCTAAAGAACCGTTGTTAGTTGAAGACCTAAAAAATGACGTCTCCAATTCCGATCGCTCCATTTTTACACTATACGGCACAATATTACCAAGCAACAACAAGAAACAAAATCATTTATTAACATGTAAATAACCATCAATCACCAACAATTTAATATCCCATTCATAATGGAGATGCAAACATTTACCAACGACGTTGTTAATTATTGCTCAAAAATTATAAAAGAAAAAAAATAAGAAGTCATTCTCTTCATTTGGAGGAAAACAAACATGGATGTATGGCAACATTCACCCTACTAGCATTTAGTTGGCCACTCCAAACGTTTAATCCGATCTGATTCTAAGACGCTATCAGTCGGTTGTTTATCCTTATCTAGTGGCTATTGTTTCCTATATCTAGTGGATAGCATGAACTTAAACCTATCTGTTGCTTATCCTTCGTAGAAATCGGCTTGAGTCATGTATGTGGAACACGTATAAAACATGAATGGTGAAGCTGGTAGGTACATATACCCGACTATTTTTCAATTCCGTTTTGCTCAGGGAAGTTCATGAACAAGCAAATGAAGCAAGAGAGAAAGTGTCAGAGCTGAAGTTGCGCAGGCTGCAGATAACGCTGAGAAACTAAGGCAGGCTTATCTCAGGAAAAAGTCGGAAAAATTGAAAGCCGAAAAAGCAGGTCAGACTCAGAAAGAAGCCCTGGAAGGTGGAGGTTGATTGTCTAATTTCATTGGTGCTTCTTATCAATTTCATCTGCTCAAGCATGAGAAGATGCTGAGTAAAAGAAAGTAACGAAAGAGTAGACCTGTTTCCCTTGTGTTTACTTACACGCTTTGCTAACAAAGGTCAACAATAACAACCATAATTACAGAAGAAGAAAGGTCAGACATAACAGTCAACCAAAATGGGCATTCATGTGCACCCGTATGACCTCTCACAGAGAAAATTAACATCGAACATAACCATTGAATCAAGAAAAGAAATTCACAAAGAGCAGACCGAAAGGTAATCTATTCATTTTTAACATTTCAGCCTTCCATGTAATAATTAATTATAAACAAAAACAAGTCACTACTAAGTTCTATAGTCATGCATGTATTGGAGCTGGCCTTCAAAAGGAACTTATGGCAGTACACATTATCTACTTCTAGTACATCTGTTGCTTCAAGAAGTGAATACTGGAAAATTCTCCACCCATAGCTTGTCACCAACTTTGCCTTTTGAAGCATATGATGAATTGGTACCTACGAACCACTATTCAACAGAGTAATCGTAGTTTAGTTATTTCCACAAAAATTATTCATCAAATGCCAGCATGAAGATGATCATAGGAAAGCGAGAGAAGAGCTTATGGGGTGCTTTCCACACTATTGAATATACTACTTGTTGACCTTATCTGACCTTGTAGATTTTCCTCAATTCTTTCCTTGTATTTATCTAAATATATCAACGATAGGATCCGTGCTGGGTATCTAAGTTTACGTCTTTCACGGTATTAGAACCATCAATATATATTAGCTACTTGCTACAGCAACTACATACCTGTCACAAATCTGCCATCGCAGGTTCTGCTCTTCCCGTATGGCTCATGATATTACCATATGGACCTTCCCGTCAGCTATCATAACTTTATTCTCATCATGTAATTTCTGGACAATCATAAAATATTTTTGTTACCAGAATTGTTCACATTGCAAGTGATTGAAGAAAACCAAACAGATCATATGCACTTCCCAATTATATAATTTGGTCCTTAGAAACAATCGAATTAATTTCAGAAATCTGGAGTTACTGATTCCGGCAAACCAATCCCTTCCATTTTCTCAAAAGAAAAATTTTACCTGCAATAGAAGCATTATCTCTTCTCTCGAGTATTGGGAAACTCCGGAGTTGATAACCTTCTCTAGGTCATCAATAGTTATGCTATCCAAGTAGCGCATGTGTTGACGAAATGACGTATTAAATGCTTCAATTCTGCAGTCAGAAGGGAAAAACAGAGCTCATCACCATTATGTTTAAATTGGGCATAGAACAAATGGATTTGTACACCACTATTCTCTACTATATCAGACCTTTCTGGAGACAAGTCAGTAGTTGATTGTTCAGCAGGAGGCTCGTCAACTTCCATGGAATCCACCCTTCTGCCACGAAACAAGAGTAGAGACAAATGTTAACAGTATGGACCTTGGGAAAATGTGGAAGCACTGAAAGATTTTATTTACTATTAGCTAGTCCACAACCGATCCTTTTAAGGGCATATATATACATATAACTTGAGATAACCATCCATCCTCGCTTTGTATTGCCAAATGATGCAAACTCATCTATAAACCAGTCAGAAATGACACACCACTCAGAAGAGTGAGGGGAATTCAGAAGTACCATTCTTCAGCAATGACGGTTGTCAAGTAATGTGATGGAACTTTGGAGAAACTATAATTCAGGTTGGATTTAGAACCTAAGTTCAAGAAAAAGAAAACATGCAAGCATACTCTATTTCATTGGTTGATCCAGATTTCTCCAAGGGAAAGTTTTTAGGCTATAAATCATGGTTTTAACATTCATGAATCGGAAGAAAATCAGAAAAAGAAAACTTATCCAATTGCAGCAAGCTTGTTATAGGGGTTCAAATAGAATCTTAAGTGAACATATTACTCAATGCCTGTCAACTGTTTTGCCTAATGCTACATTACCTAGGGCAAAAGGTGATAACAACAATATTTAGTTTGAGAGATTCTCAGCTCTAATAGAAGGCACGTGCATACCTACACCATGTGCATTGTATAAAGGCTTTTGTACGAATGCATGCAAGAAAGATGCAGTCCATTAAAGGCATGTAAGAGGAAAAGAAAGCAGCAACTCTTAGTCTGGAATCTCTAAGGTGCTAAAAAACCAAAAAATATTTTCTTGCTAAAACTTTAGCTGACTTGAAGTCCTACCCTTCGTTATCAACAGCAGAATGGTCATCTGCACTATGCCTATTTGAACGACGCTCAGTCCGATGATTTCTCTCTGATTCTCTTTCCCGTTCTTCTTCACGTTCCTCCATCTCAGTTAATTCTTTATGATATATAGCAAAATTTAAAACTTTCAAGGCAGCTTCAACATCAGACTTAGAGACCTGGTAAGACAATTTAATTAAGAAAAGTGGAAAAGGCATCTTGTCCAATGGGCATTAAGGTAAGATCCATATGTATGAATATAAAGAACATAGAGTAAAAGGATGGATCAAATACCTTTCTGCTCAATTTCAATTTTGCATGAGCAGTAGATAAACGTATTATGGTTTCCAAGGTTCTGGCAGTAATTGGGAGTGTTCCTCCGGTCTACCAAAAGCAAGAAATGTTTAAGCTCAATAAAACACTAACCATTGTGACAGTTAATCTAACAACCATAGTTACAATACAAACCTTTGCTGTTGAACTGGCATTTCTGAGCTCAGCATATACTGCAGCAATATGATCAGATGCCTGCAGATAAAACGCTAAAATTAGCTTGGCAGGAACACTATATTCAGGTGGTTTGTGACAAAAGAAAACTTCTCATAAATATTGGCAAGAAAAAGAACAGCTTGCAAAAAAAAAAAACATAATGACCTCATCTGTCAGCTCCGGTTGAATCCTATGTTTTGCATAATGGATGTACTTTTTAAGGAACTTTATTGTGAGAGTATCACGCTTGCGGCCTCTTTCTGTTTTCTTCCCATGAAGCATTCGGTTGTATTTAACAAAGACAGATGAGTCTGCATCTGCTTCATCTTCTCTTCCATATCTTGAACTTCCATCAATTGCTGAATCACCTATAATATTTGTCTCCGTCTTAGAGATGACTCAAGTACACCTTATGTATTCCAAGAAAAAAAAAATCATTTACCTCCATCTATCACAGAACGGTAACGGTGCATACGTAAGACATGCTCTGAAATATGACGATCAATGTCAGGATCCATTTGATCCAGTACTATGAACAACAAATCAAAACGAGATAGCAAAGAGTCTGGAAGTCCGATGTTTTTGGTAGGTGTCAATGAGCGATCATACTACAAATATACAGCAACGGCAAAAGTTAATTGAGGATTTGAAACAACAGCAATAAATAATATGACTACCGGCATGAAATTCAACCTCGCTGAAAAATCTTCTACTTACAGTTCCATATATGGGATTTGCAGCAGCGACGACACTGCATCGAGCATTCAAAGATGCATGAATACCAGCCTTAGCAATTGTAACAGTTTGCTGCTCCATGACCTCATGTATAGCAACACGATCTTGATCATTCATCTTGTCAAATTCATCAATACAGACTACACCTCTATCAGCAAGAACCATTGCCCCAGCTTCAAGCCTTCGTTCTCCTGATTAAAAGTATATTTCTTATCTACCAAAATGCAATTCTTGAAATGCCTCTGCCTAATAATGCTAAGATGCCTGAGTCAATTAAATTACTTACCAGTTTCTTGATCAGAAGTAACAGCAGCAGTCAATCCTACCCCAGAAGAACCACGTCCAGTAGTTGATATGGCCAGGGGAGCAATGTTCATGATTGCCCTTAACAGTTGGGATTTGGCAACAGATGGATCACCAACCATCATCATGTTAATGTCACTAAAAACAATGGGCATGACTTGACTTTAGATCATATAAGTGGGTAAACAAAAATGTTCTAAATAAATGTTGGAGAAAAAGTATAATATGTTTTAGTTAGGCATCTGCTTACAGGGATGCATATGCAATATCCAATATTAACCAGTTATTTGGTGTGCCATGTCAAACCACAGAGAAACCAATTGAAACATTACTCACCCTCGTAAATGAGTACCATTCTTCAGATTCTTTTCCACTCCACTAAGCATCAATAAAATGACTGCCTTCTTTATCCATGAGTGCCCATATATTGAAGGTGCAAGTGAATTCCCAACAAGGTCAAAAGTATCGTCTCTTTCAGCTATCATTTTAATGTTCTTTAAGTCTTGTGGACTGTAAATTGGTGCATTTGCCTCTTTGTTAAGTAGACAAATGTTATTAGCTATAAGAACAGTCCTGGATGTGAAATCATTCATAAAAACTTTTGAAGTTAGAGAAGCATAAAAGTTTCAATGAAGTATTCAACTTATTAGTTGAGCTACCTGAACACCCCATTGACACTGCCTTTACTTTTCCCAGATATTGCTTTGTAAATCCCAACAATAGCCACACGATCTCCAGGCTTACATGAATCAACCAGGTCATCCTCAACTATTACATCAACTGTTCGTGGAAGCTGTCCAGGAGCAGAATTCTCGGGCATTTCTTGCATTGACAAAGTTTGATGATCCTTATACTTGCACAACCCATACTCAGTCACCAAGAGGTTACCTTTGTCATCCTGATGGGGAAGAATTTCCGTTACATACTTAATATATGATGTTTGCAAACAGTAATTATAAGGACTTGAGAATACCCTTGTAGGATAGACAGATCCTGTAGGCAAACCCGTGTTAGATGTGATGTCTCGATATTCACGAGAAGTGAAATCTCCAGTCGTAGGACAAAAGTGAACACTTTTGACAACCTTTGGCCTCACAAGAGAACCTAAAAGTTTACAACCACAAGGTTAGGAGTATCCAGATAAACTCTTAATTCATCTAAAAGATGTCTTGTATTTATTAAAATCCACTACGCTATAATCCCCAATTTATAGTTGCCTTACATCTGTTCAAGATGTTATATAAAATAGGAAAATAACTATCATATAACTTCCTTAAATTCAATAATAGCCATACGTAGTTAAAGCTGCAGGTTGGAAAGAACTCGGCAGTTCTTACTTTACATATCCAAGAATAAGCAAACAAGTTTCATACTAGCCAGTTCCCCAAGTTATGCCACAGTGAAGTAACACTTTCAACTATAAGAGGTTTTAAGAATTCAAAATAGCTGTTAATATGTCACGTCATGTTATACTATGCAACACTCATTTTTACCCCTTAGCTATCAAGAGACTGTAAGAAGGTTGATCTGAGATTTAACATGATCTAATCCTACTAGTATCATAACTATCAATCTAAGCCAAAAGTAACCTTTCACATTAAATAGTTGGTGCAATACAGCATCCGTATTTCCTAAGCTTTCATATTGAGTTTAGCACCATGAGGAAGCAAAGTGGTAGAACATAATAAATCTCTAGATTCAAGAGATTCAAAGAGAAGGCAAAAAGAGTATTCACAAAGAGGAAAGTACATTTGGTTACAATGCCCTCAACGCAAACCATGGAGCCAATGAATTCAGAGAGAAGTTCTCGTGGAGTGACACGGCGAGAAACAAACGGGCCCTCGAAACCCACAAGAACTTGTTCCTCTTCCTTCATGTATTTGGGGTCAATGCTACGAGCAATGTCGGTAGCGGCATCACACAAGGGTTGCATATACTCACTGGGGTTCTTCAGAATCCTAAACTCCAGTTTAAAAAGAAAAAAAAAAGGCATTGCAGAAAATCAACTTCACGAACTATTCTTCTGAACTTATAAAAAGAGACTCAAACATTAAAGAAAAAGGTGGGATGAGAAACCTTGGGGCGAAATCCTGAAAAGAGTGGAGATCAGAGATATTGATGATGAGACGGCGACGCTTGTGGTTAATCATGGCCTTAATCTCGTCCTTGTAAACCTGAAATCACAAACATCCATCCAAAATCATAACACTCAACTCAATCCAAATCCACCAACCTACCATCAGATGAATAAACAAAGAAGGAGTACATTTTGATCCAAGAAGTCGAGAAATGCTCGCTTGTGACTGTTTCTGTCGTCGATGTTAGCCATCTTCTCTGTTGCAGACCCAAGAATGAGAAAGAGAGAGAGTTTGTGTGTGCGCTTGCTTTCCGCTAAGGCATTAACGGGTGGGAGTGGGACTGCTTAGAAAGGGTTAGTTTTGGCGGGAACGGAGATAACTGTCTAGGCGGGAACTTTTGATGGGTCCCACTTTAATTATTTTAATTGAAATATATAATGCTTTTAATTTTAAA
>JAOTJB010000002.1:38425343-38442548 GCA_027123815.1 Erythroxylum minutifolium
ATCTTATTAACCACCTTCTGTACTTTATTTCTCGATTAAAATGTGATGTGCTTTGGTTTCAGTTGATAAGCAAAATGTTTTTGAAAAAGAAAGAATGGGCCCACATGAGTGACAATTATAAAGTGTTTTAAAAAAAATAATATACCGAGTTTTAAATTGTTAAGTGATGTGACACGTCACCCTCGCGAGGCACAGACTCGGGTATCACTATCGATATCGGGTTCGGGTTCAGCGGGAGTGGGGTGTTACAGTATCGATCCCAAGAGGAGGGTTAATCTAATCCTAAAATCTAAGGCTTGACTAAATTTTACAATAATTCAAAGTAAACAACTAATGCAGAAATTAACTAATCAAATAATCAATATCAAGAATTTAACTTATAAAATATAAACAAAATAGTAATTTTACATAACCAAATCCAGAATCAACCTAGAAACTACCAATTGAGAGAAAGGGGTTTTAATCCGAAATTAATGAAAATCTAATCAATTATGGAATTATCGAATTATCAGGTTGGATTACTCTCTCTCGAGTTATAATCTTTAATCCTAATTTATAATCCCTAATTTAAAGTATGGAGTTGTAATCTCTTGATTTCCAATTTACCCAAAACCTAAATTAGTTCTGAATTTGTCTAATAACTGAAAACCTATGCTCGATCTCTCATTACATGATTTTACTAGTTTCATTCAATTCTTATCTATCAAACTACCTAACTCTTTTTAGCCCAATTTGATGATATTCACTTGGTTCACCCTCTTAGTTTGTTACTTAATTATTAAGCACAAATATTGAATCACAAATAACTCATTGAAAACACAATAAATCAAACTACATTAATCTCAAAGATCAAAATCTCAAAGGTGGGTTTAGACAAACTCAACATTCAATAACAAATATTCTCAATGATTATCCCTATTCTATACATCAATAAAATTGAAATAAAAACATAAAATACTATCAGAATGGACTTGTGGAGGCAGCAACTGTGGGAAACCATCTGTTCTAGGAAGTACTTCATGTCAAGCTTCTTCTCTGTGTCTCTCTTCCTCCGTCTCCTTCCTCAAATCTCTCGATATGCTCTCCAGAATTGACTGATGTAAAAAAACTTCAAAGGTTGCTTCCTCTGTCTCTTAATGTTCTATTTATATCTTGGAAGCCCTAAAGTTGATTCGGGGTTGAAACATTCTGAAAATTTTCGCAAAACTTGACGTTTTTAGCTTTTTTGTGTCTACTTGATGTAGGGCATGATCATGGCCCTGCCTGCCACATTTGTGGCCAGAGCCTAACCCTTTCTGTCACGATCGTGGTACAAAGTGCGTGATTGTGGTCTAGTTTAGAGCTTTCTGTCACAATTGTGACCAAATGGCACGATTGTGGCCTGGGTCTTGTTGGCTTGCCTCTTTCTATCACGATCACCTATTGTGCCACAATTGTGGGCCGTGTTTTTGGCCCAAAACTCTTCGAAACTTCTCCGTTCTTCACTATTTACTTGAAACACTAACAAAGACATCAAGTTACCTAAAAAATATAATATAAACTGACACAATTAAAACCTAAACACACAATAAACACTCAAATTAACACTTAATACATAATAATTTAAACCTTAAAACATAATACAAATCATAACTATCACCAATATTCCTCATTCAGTGTCCTTATAAATGGAATTCCTTTAAATACTTTCAAAAATGCAAGGGGAATAAGATAAGGAAACCCCCGTCCCCTTATCTTTTCACCATTGCAATGGAGGGACTATCCAGGTTGCTAAACACATTCACATCCTCCAATAGAAATTTCTAATTCCATCACAGATGCATTGAAAATAGGCTAACTCATCTGATATTTGTAGATGACCTCTTGTTGTTACATGGAGTAGACACTCAATTTATCAACATTATGCTTCAGACTTCGAATATGTTCTCGAATTGGTCTGGTCTCATGATTAACTTTAATAAAAGCAGCTTGTATGTATCATTAGATGTTGGAAGAAAAGAAGATCTCAGCAGAATCACGTTCTTGAATGTACTCACTCCCTCACGAAGATATCTAGGTCTGCCTATCACCTCTTTAAAGCCAAATTTCTCAAATTTTATGCCTCTTTTGGAAAAATTAAAATTCGAGGCCAATATATGGCAAAATAGACATCTCTCTTATGTTGCTAGACTAACTCTGATTATATCAGTGCTTAGTAGTTTGCACATACATTGGACAACCTATATTGTCTTGCCAAAGAAGGTTATAAAGGAGATTGATAGAATGGTGAAGGCATTATAAAGGAGATTGATATAATGGTGAAGGCATTCTTATGAACAGGGAAGAATAAGACTACCTAAAAAGTAAAAGCTAAATAGAGTGAGTTCACTGTTCCTAAGAAATAGGGAAGTTTGAATATAATTTCAATCTCAACAATACAAAGGGTTCCATTGAGTAAAAGAATTTGGAGACTCCTTTTGGATAAAGAAGCCCCTTGGACCAAGTGGGTCTATTAATTTTATCTAAAATATCTCAACTTCTACCAAATTTCAAACTCTAATCAATTCTCTTGGATCTTTAATCAACCACTGAAGCTGAGATACTTGTTATACCCCTACATCAAAAATATGGTGAGAAATGGAGAAAACACTTGGGTATGTGATAGTTGTAGATTACATGGTGTTTTGGTGGTAGTTTGGTATATGTTTACTTGTTAATTTAATTGTTTAGTGTGTGTTTATGTTAGAATTGTGTTAGTTTGTTAAATAATTGTGTTTTAATTGTTTTATGTGTTAAAGCATGCTTTTGATCTTCAATGTTGTGTATTTGAGGTGCCTTGATGAGTTTGCTAGTGCTCAGGGTTAATATCGAAGAACAAAAGAGTTTCAGAGAGAACTCGAACCAAAACAGATGCCCATATTCGTGGTCAGTAAGCCACGATCGTGCCCCTGTCTGCCACTATCATGAAAAAAGGAAAAACTCTAGGCCACGATAGTGACACTATAAGCATTATGATGAAACCCTAAAGTAGCTCCCACTTCTGCCATTTGGGAAAACCCTCAAAGAGAGAGAAAGAAGATAGAGAGAGAGAGAGAGAACAGAAAGAGGAGAAAAGAGCGAGTCATCGCAGCTGCTACTCTCTCGAGGCATCTGGATCCCCATTCTATTGTGTATTTCTTTCATCTTGTTATTCTTTTCTCTGAATATGAATACATGTATAGATTTGGGTTTGATTAATATGTTTAACTTTCCTTCGGGATTTGACCTTAATTTAATGTTAATTTAGCTATTATTGTGATATTGTGATTGGGTGTTGTGATTGATTGTGGCAATTGCATATTTCGGTAATAAACTGAGAGGGTGAATTAAATAAAAATGATTAGATCGGGTTAATGAAAGTTAGGCAATCTAATTACCCACACAGTCAAACTAGTCAATTATTACATAGAGAGAGATCCTATGTGAGTCCCGATTGTTTCTTAGAGGGCTTAAGATATAATTAGAATTATGGATCTTTTGTTAAATGAGAGATTGCAAATTCTGTAACTCAATTAGGGTTTACGATTTAGGGTTCAATAATTATAACTCGAGAGAGAGTAATCCATCCTATGATAGTCTAGAACTGACACCACAATAGCATATAAATGACTAGATTAACATTAATGATAGGAAAATTCCCCTATCTCATAATTTGGAAACTCTTCCTGTGTGATTCCCATTATCAATTTGGTGTTGTTCAAATTTGATTTCTTTGTTTTAATTTTAAATTTTCAATTTCAGTCAATCCATATTCGATTGTTTACTTTTCTGTTTGGATTTTATTTTCATTTAATTTTCTTTTAGGCCTTAGACAACTTAGATTTCCATTAGTTGACCAACTTCTAAAGAGATCAACACCTCTTATACTATACTCGGGACCCATGCCCTTGCAGTAGTTTTAGGGTTTTAAATATATTAACAGGTTGTTTGGAAACCTTCGAATTGAATTTATTAATGAATTAGATTCAATTACATTAATGAAATTAAATTTAATTCAATTTACACTGATTGGAATAAACCCAGTAATATTAGAAATGAATTTAATTACATTGTTTGGAATGGGAATGAATATACTGAGGAATAAGAATGAATATTATCATTATAATTATGATGGTTAGTTAAGAGGAAGGAATGATTACCATTACCATTAATAGTAGTTGGTTTATAAAAAATATTCAGAAATAAAAATTAATTATATTTTAATTAATCAATTACAATATATTGATTAATTAAAATATTGTAATTAATTTTAATTAATTGTATTGTAATTAATTGTATTTTAATTAATTAAGTAATTACAATATTTTAATTAATTAATGGATTATATTTTAATTAATTATATTGTAGTTAATTAATTATTAATAATATTTTAATTAATAGTCTTTGAAATCCAATCAAGTGAAATACAAGATAGTGAAAAGTGAAGTAGTCCGAAGAATGAAAGAGTAAAAGAGTAAGACGCTACCTTTGAATGACACAGAGTGATTTATGATAAGAAATACAGGGCAAAGAATTAGATTCAATAAAAACCCACAATAAATAAATAAACTTTGATGAATGTCTGATTATAAATTCGCAGCAAATAACAGTTTTTTGTTCAAAAGTGTCTTCTTTAAGCTTCAATATAATTGAATTCTTATGCTTAGAAGAGTGGATTCAATTTATAACGGAGATAGGTTTCAATTACATGTATGAATTGAACCCATCCTTTTTTTGTGTTTCCAAATACCTGAATTGAATTCAATTGCAGTATTGAATTCAATTCACATCTTTTCAAACACCTCGTTAGTATTGGTCATTAATGAATACCAGGTAGTTTTTTAAATTTATAAAATAGTTCTTATTTTTTAAAAAAATTATAAAATAGTTTTTCAATATATTGTAATGTATAATTTTTAATTTTATATCAACCTTATCTTCAAAAATTATAATACTATAAATTTAAAATAACGATAATTTATTTATTTTTATTAATATTATTTTCACATATTTAACATATAAATAATAACTATGAAAAAGGATCATTTAATCATCATACAAATATAAAATTGAAAACAATACAAAGTATTTAAAATATTATAATTTCATCATATAATAAATAATAATTAAATGCAATTAAGTTTTTGCCAATTAAATATAATTAAGTTTTTGTCCCTTTAGAAATGACATTTTAAAATTTTAAAATTAATAAGTAATTTAGAAATTTAATTATTGTTATTATTTTTAATTAATTTAATTATTTTATAATAATAATAATTATATTACTAATTATTGTTACCAGTATCAAAAATCCTAATAATTGTTAGCTAATTTTGAAACCCTAATTTGGTTTCAATCTCTCTCTGCCACTCAGCATAAACATCACTACCATAAGAATAACATCAATGGCTTTTAAAGAACTACCTAGAGGTGTTGAATTCCTTTTTCTCTTTAAAAGAACTACCTAACTATAGTGAAAATGTAGTTAGATCATGGAGTTTGGGTTAACCCTCATACATACAGTACCAAAATGAAAGAGGAAAACAGGAAGAGAAAAAGAAGAAAAGTGATTAAGCTATTACATGTTGGAAGATGTACTCCCTAAGGTGTGGTGCTAAGTGATTCCTTCAGATGTCCAGAATCTTTGTCTTTATCGATTATGTCTTGTATACTGTAGAAGACAGCTAAAAGAGGTGAATCTCAAGCTAATAACCCAGATACAAACTCTAGTTGTTTGCTAGACACACAGATTGTGAATGATAAGATGCTTACCTCTCGTCAAGGAATCCACTCCTTTCCACAAATAGGAGGATTTTTCAGATCATTAAACCCTAAATAAAGCGATCTAGATTAGTAAAAGCAGAAACAAGCATGATTTTTTTAGGATTTATCTCCTTACCTCAGTAGTCCAGCTTGAAAATGAAGAACCCACTCGTCACCGGAGTCTCCTTTTGAGAGGAGAAGATTTTATTTACCATGTGCAGCTATCAACAATAATTTCTACCCATTGTACTCTGTCGTTTTTTCATGATGTTTCCACGATGTCGTGTTGGTTTTGCCTTAGTCGTTTTTAGCTTCTCCTATATGTAGGAGTAGCTATTGGATGCCTCGCAATCGACGGACGGCAGTTAGCCGGCTCATGGCTCGACCTAACCCATCCTTATTTTAAAAAAATTACAAAATGACGTCATTTTTATTGTTCCGGTCTTTTTGGCCCGTGGTCAGGTCAATCCAGCCAAAATTAGGCTTTGTCGGGCCAAAATTGATATCTCTAGCTTTCAAAGAACTACCTAGAGGTGTTGAATTCCTTTTTCTCTCTAAAGAACTACGTAACTATAGTGAACATGTAGTTAGATCATGGAATCTGGGTTAACCCTAACACATGCAGTACCGAAATGAAAGAGGAAAACGGGGATGAGAAAAAGAGGAAAAGTGATTAAGCTATCACCTGATGGAAGATGTACTCCCTAAGTTGTTGTCCCAAAAGGTTCCTTCAGATGTCTAGAATCTTGTCTATATCAATTATGTCTTGTATAATGTAGAGGAGAGCTAGAAGAGGTGAATCTCAAGCTAATAACATATATACCAACTTTAGTTGTTTGCTAAACACATAGATCGTGAATGATAAGATGCTTACCTTTCATCAGGGACTCCACTCCTTTCCACGAACAGGAGGATTCTTGAGATCATTAAACCCTGAATAGAGTGATCTAGATTAGTAGAAGCAGAAACAAGCATGATTTTTTCAGAATTCGTCTCCTTACCTCAGTCGTCCAGCTTGAAAATGAAGAACCTACCTTTCACCGGAGTCTCCTTTTGAGACGAGAAGATTTTCTTTACCATTGACAGCTATCAACGATAGTTTCTACCCATTGTACTCTGTCATTTTTTCATTATGTTTCCATGATATCATGTTAGTTTTGCCTTAGTCTTTTTTAGCTTCTATGTGTAGGAGTAGCTATTGGACGGCCCGTGACCGACGGGCAGAGTTGAGCGGTTTGTGGCTCGACCCGACTCATCTTTATTTAAAAAGAAAAAACAAAACGATGTCATTTTTGTTGTTCCGATCGTTTTGGTTTGTGATCAGGTCAATCCAACCAAAATTAGGCCTCGCCGGGTCAAAATTGACATCTTTAACTTTCAAAGAACTACCTAGAGGTGTTGAATTCCTTTTTCTCTCTAAAGAACTACCTAACTATAGTGAACATATAGTTAGATCATGGAATCTGCGTTAACCCTAACACATGTAGTACCGAAATGAAAAAGGAAAACAAGGATGAGAAAAAAAGGAAAAGTGATTAAGCTATTACCTATTGGAAAATGTACTCCCTAAGTTGTTGTCCTAAGCAGTTCCTTCAGATTTCCGGAATCTTTGTCTATATCGATTATGTCTTGTATAATGTAGAAGAGAGCTAGAAGAGGTGAATCTCAAGCTAATAACATAGATACCAACTCTAATTGTTTGCTAAATACACAGATTATGAATGATAAGATGCTTACCTCTCGTCAGGGGATCCACTCCTTTCCACGAATAGAAGGATTCTTGAGATCATTAAACCCTGAATAGAGTGATCTAAATTAGTAGAAGCAGAAACAAGTATGATTTTTTCAGGATTCGTCTCCTTATCTCGGTCGTCCAGCTTGAAAATGAAGAACTCACCCTTCGCCCGAGTCTCCTTTTGAGAGGAGAAGATTTTCTTCACCATGTACAGCTATCAACGATAGTTTCTACCCATTGTACGATGTCGTTTTTTCATGATCTTTCTACGATGTCATGTTGGTTTTGCCTTAGTGATTTTAACTTCTCCTGTATATAGAAGTAGCTATTGGATGGCCCACGCCCGACAGACTAGAGCTGGCCGGTCTATAGCTCGACCCAACCCATCTTTATTTTTTAAAAAATTTACGAAATGACGTCATTTTTGTTGTTCCGGTTGTTTTGGCCCATAACTAGGTCAATCTAAGCCAAAATCGGGTTAGACCGGGCTAAATTTGACATGTCTAGCTTTCAAAAAATTACCTGGAGGTGTTGAATTTCTTTTTCTCTCTAAAGAACTACTTAACTATAGTGAACATATAGTTAGATCATAGAATCTGGGTTAACCCTAACACATGTCGTACCAAAATGAAAGAGGAAAACGAGGATGAGAAGAAGAGGAAAAGTAATTAAGCTATTACCTGTTAGAAGATGTACTCCCTAAGTTGTTGTCCTAAGCGGTTCCTTCAGATGTTCGGAATCTTTGTCTCTATCGATTATGTCTTGTATACTGTTGAAGAGAGCTAGAAGAGGTGAATCTCAAGCTAATAACACATATACCAACTCTAGTTGTTTGCTAAACACACAGATCGTGAAAGATAAGAAACTTACCTCTCGTCAGGGACTCCACTCCTTTTCACAAATAGGAGGATTCTCGAGATCATTAACTTAATAGAGTAATCTAGATCAATAGAAGCATAAACAAGCATGATTTTTCAGGATTCATCTCCTTTACCTCAGTTGTCCAGATTGAAGATTAAGAACCCACCTGTCACCCGAGTCTCCTTTTGAGAGGAGAAGATTTTCTTTACCATATGCAGCTATCAACGATAGTTTCTACCCATTATTCGCTGTTGGTTTTTCATGATGTTTCCACGATGTCGTGTTGGTTTTGCCTTAATCGTTTTTAGCTTCTCTTGTATGTAGGAGGGCTTGAGATCGTTTGTTTCGGTTTGCGGCTTGAGATCGTTTGTTTCGGATTGCCTATACCTACCCAGTGCCAACTTCTCCCATCGTCATATTTTACACTGTCCTATTTATTTATTGTGAAACATGTCAATGGGAGAAGTTTGGCCATGATGGCACGCAGAATTCGGAACAGAGGATCTGTGTCTATGTAGGATTAGCTATTGTACTCGTGCATCTCTTCTGGTCTACTTTGAAAATTTGGTTTAATCCACGGGAAAGATAGAAACTGCCAAGAGTTCCTAACAAACCCTTTTGATTGTTTTGATTCAAGAGACCTGTTGGTTTCTTTCTGAAAGCTATAGCCATACGCCATTGTCATTCCTTGCAAGCAACTTCACCAATCACTTTACTCCATTTATGCTTCAAGTGTTTCTCCCAAAGATGATCACAATGGGTTCCAAGGCCAAGTTAGGCAAATTCAGAAGAGAAGTCTTCACATCGGCCACTTGTTCTTGCTCTCTTGAAGCAAAATTCATCTTCATCTTCTTTGGCATTTGGATTGGAACTTCATTGAGTTTGTTTTAACTTTTCTTTTTGGAAACAAGTCCTGAATTTTTAAACTTTACGATATTGGTCAATATTTAACAGATATTTTAAATACCGATCGGTATGGACTAATACTAGGCGAAATCGCATATACTGGCCGGTATCAAATTGCTAAGTTTCGTACCATGTTTTAGTCAATACCAATCGATACAAATCTCAAAACACTGGTAAGAATTTGAGTTGACTTGGGTTATATCAGGTATGAACTCTGAACAAAATGAGAAACCGATTCTTGCTAGTTAGGTTACTGAATCACCAATGGTATGGTCAGTAATGCTATTGCAATATGACTGAACTGACACACAGAAGCAAGCAGTATACTAATTGTTTGACAATGTCATGGTACAAGTGAATCCAACGCTTATTGCTGAACACAGATCACTTGGGGAAAAGAGTACATAAACAAAAACAAGATAAGATAAATAGCAAGGCAACAGAAAAATCAGATTCACCGGCGTTTTCTTCCGGTTGCTACCTCCCAAGCTTGCAAAATGTGGTCCACAATTTCTTCTACGCCAACACCGTGTTTCACCTGTACAGACACAAGACATAAGGACGAAGATATAGCATTCATTCAGCCACAAAAATATGTCGCTTTGAACAATAACAACAGCTTTAACAGAAGATACAGTCGAGTTGAACTGGAGTCCATCATCCAAATCTTTGACCTGGTGTAGACAAGCTTGCTTTTAAGATGTAAAATAAAATACCATATGCCTGTACATCTTGGGAATTCTCATGATCATTGACAATTAAGCCAACCTATTTTGCTATATGTGCATGCCAAAGTACAAACTACGAGTCTACAGATCCTGGTTCACGTCAAGAGGTGCAATATCTGTCCACAAATATGTAATACCATGGGTTCTGTAAACCAGCGGCTTTGATAACTTGATTGAGCAGCCAAATACATTCCAAAGTTCCATCCATTTTACGAAAGTCTAGATCGTTTTATGATGAGTTCAAAAGAAAATGCAAGTTGTCGTCAAGTCAAACTGACCTGAGCAAAGACAAATGGCCCTCCATCCCGCATTCGAAGCGCGTCGTGCTCCATGACTTTCAAGTCAGCCCCAACTGCTGGTGCAAGGTCAGTCTTGTTTATGACCTAGATTCACAAGCAATCAATTCAGAGGTCAGGAAAATTGTGCTTTGACGTTTGGTGAACAAGACAGATATTAAGAAGTATATCAAATCAAAGCAGTGGCAGTTACAAGAATGAGAAATCACATACAAGAAGATCAGCTTGGGTGATGCCAGGACCACCTTTCCGAGGAATTTTATCACCAGCAGATACATCTATTATATATATAATATAGTCAGCTAGTTCTCTACTGAAGTTGGCAGCCAAATTATCTGCATCCAAGAAATTTAAATGTGATGATCAATCTGTGCAATTACAAGTCATGTTCGTGAAATCATAATCGAGCAAGCACGTTGTTGCCTTGATATCAATTAAGGCAACAATTAGTGAATTACCTCCTCCAGATTCGCAAAGAAGCAAGTCTGCTTTAAATAAGTTAGAAAGTTCCTCAAGAGGACCAAGGTTGATGCTGATATCCTCACGAATCGCAGCATGTGGACAGCCCCCAGTTTCTACAGCACGTATCCTTTCCTCAGGAAGTGCTCCATGCTTAATCAAGAATTCACCATCCTCTTTTGTGAATATATCGTTGGTCACCTGAAATCATAAGATAGTACTTCTAATCAATCTTCATATCCACTAAACAATTGCCAATAGAAAGCACATTCAAAAACATGATACAGATGACATTTGTTGAATGTGTTGACCGTTTATAAAAGCAAGTTCGGACAAGAGGAATCAGGAAAGCAAGTTCTTCTGTCTAATCACCTAATCCATTACATTAGTTCTAGCTAGAAGTTATCTCTCTGCTCTAGCTCAAACTAGGAATTAACTTCCCTGTCTTCTACACCTATTTTTTTCAGAAGGAACATAAATAGTGACTAAAGATATCTCCAAAACATTTAATAATGATATCAACAACTTGGCTGATCCAAACTCGGAAATACTGCACGTGTCTTTCTTATGCAGCCAAAGGAGATACCTGGGACAAGTATGAAAAAATGAGTAGAAACATATACTTGGAAGTCCATAGTAGTTCAACAATAGGCATTACAATGAAGTGATCCATTTGCCTCATGATACAATATAAAACCTGCAAATCCTTAAACAAGTACATAACGAACTGATTCACACAGAGAGGGATGGCTGGTTTGATTTCCTCCAGGGGTCCATACTGGGCATTTTGAGTAGCATTTTGTTTACAGTTTCTAGAGGTGTACTAAACATGAAACTCATACTCTTGTAAACCGTACACAATATCAAATTCAAGTTTCAGTGATTAAACCAATGTTCACATGAAAAAAAAAAAAGAAGATAAAAGATAAAATTGCTTTTTCCACATTTAAAAATTTGCAACTGAATCTAAAAAATGCACAGGCAAGAATCTCAGCAACAAGAGTATAACAAACATATGAAACTTACTGCCGCAAGGCTGTACTTGTCCCTCAAGAATTTACATAATGCCAACATTAAAGCTGTTTTCCTGGAAAATGTAAAATGAAATTTATCAGCTCTATAATTGAATTTCAAGAAGCTAAGAAATTAGGATACAAACCAAGCCAAGGCAACACGAATATCTGGAAGAGAAACCAAGATGATACAAATTCCCATTTCGAGAAGGCATACCAATGTTGAAACTTGCATATTAGCAGTCACTAAAATGCTAGTGAATGAAAAGATATGCATTAAGTTGAACTTGAATCTGGATGCCTTTCACATTATGCACAGGAAGACTGGTAGTTCCTTCTGAAAACAAACGCAAACCTCAAGAACATTTCATGTAAAAGGCATTAGTCATTTCGGAAAGGGGGATTACATTGAGCCACGAATCAAACTTTAGGGGAGGGTGGAGGGAAAGTTCGCACCACGAGTACAGATAAAACAAGATACAAGGATGAAAGCAACAGTATTGAATCGTAAGACTTGCAAGAAATCAAGAGAAGGTTGCAGGAAAAACAGAAGATACCCAGTACCAACAGGGCCGCCAATCCCAACAGTGAAAGCTCTTTCATTGAAATCCCTGTTATGAAGTGGGGGAGCTCTTCTGGTGAAGTAACCAGGAGAATATATTGGTTCATGCGAGTGTGGTGCCAGCCCATCATGGCTATGGTACAACCTCCCATCTGGGCCTACCCATGACGTTGTTTTCCTGTTGCGACCATTAGCAATTATATCTCAGTAAGCTTGAAAGCAAAACAGTACCGAAATTTAGAAACTTTGCAATAGATAGGTACTCATGGGCATGGTCATGGTGGTCATGGTGGTGGTGTTGATGGCCGTGGGGATGACTGTGGTCCTCGTGGGAAGTCATCTGTGCTCAACCTAAAAAAGTTCAGTACTGTTTTGACTGGATCAAGGTGAGAGTGAGACAGAGACTAGGACACTGGTCACAAGAAGATGCTGAAAATATGAAATGCCTAGTGCATCCAGAATTGATATAAAGCAGGCCTTTGGGAACATAAGCAAATGGACATGACAACGGGTTCGAGCATATGTCCCCTTTAGGGTTTTTCAATTATATGTCACCTAATTTTGTCGACAGTCGGATAAGGTGTAATGAAATAGATTAACCGGAACAAAATATCTAATCTCTGTAACAACATAACCCTAATATCCCCAATAAATGAATCATCAACATAACTCTAGTGTAAGTTATGGTAATGGGCCGAGTCGACCCGATGTAGCCCAAACTCAAGCCCAACTTAACTTAACCTTATGCATCATTTTTAGGTTCATAGGATTATTTTTTAGTTAAGATTAAAATATAAAACTATTGTCTAGAGATGGTGTTACTTGAATGAGTTCAGATTACCTATTCTCGTTACTCTTTTCCTATCATATTCTATGAGTATCAATTCATTCAATTTTTATAAATCTCATTTATCAAATAGATGGATGTTCATTGAATATGATAAGAACAGAATAATGAAAACAAATGATTTGTCCCTAATTGAATGAGCTAAAGTGCAGGCAATATGACTCAAACTAATCACTCATTTACGATTTGACGAATAATCAATGTTATATGTAATAATACAATAATATATGTAGATAATAGGTTTGATTCATGAAAATAGCCTTTTTGTAAAATGTAAAAAGAAAGTTGCTTATAATTAATGACTCTCATGTGATATTACGGTCTAATTGTAAAGTATGAGACTTGAGTCTCACATCAGTCACGTGAAGGGTTGATGTGAAATTTATATAAGTTTATGGACTCTCTCACTCATTGAGCTAGTTTTTGGAGTTGGACTCTTTCGTAAGACCTATATCAATTGATATTAAAGCCAACACTATTCCTTCGAGCCCTCGTGCCACGAGTGGTGATGTTAGTATTGCATTATTCACCAGAAACTAAAAAAGGTTTAACGCACAACTGACCCGCAAATGTCTGAGTTATAGAGCGTGGTGAAATGTTAGGGCAAAATTGCAAGGTATAAAACTTGTGTCTAACATTGGTCACATGCTTGGGGGCTCTTCTAAGCTAGCTTTTAAAGTGGATTCTTTGTCAAAGACCTGTCTCATTAGTGATGACAATTTCGGTCCGACCCATCAGTCCGACCCGTTTTTGGCCAGGGTTTGGCAGGCTATGAGCGGGTCACAGGCTTACCCCAACTGACAGCCCAGCCATTTTGTCCAAAACAACGTCGTTTTGTCCAAAACGACACCGTTTTATATTTTTTAAATTAAAAAATTATAGACAGACCGAGGTTGGCCCGGCCCACCCGTGGCCTACCAAGCCACTGGCTGACCACGGACTGGCCCATTCCCGCCCGCGGCCCCCCGTGATTGAGGCAGGGTTGGGCCATGCCGAGGGCAACCCTGGCTCGGCCCGACCCATTTAACAGAAATAATGGGAATGATTTTCATTGGTTTGTCATAAACGTGAGTACAAGATTTATACAACATACTGGAGTAATTTACTCCTTGTCCTCCGATATCAACAGCTATCTTTTAATCATTTACACGATTTACATGATCTACTTTCCATATACACTCCTAGTCTACCTCCTATACTAATGGAAAGGATATATTCTCCAATACTCTCCCTCAAGTTGGTGAATGAATGTCGTGAAGTCCCAACTTGTTGCGCAACATCGTAAACTGATCCTTTCCCAGAGCTTTAGTGAATATATCTGCCAACTAATATCGCGTAGGAACATATGAGGGACTGATTAATCTGGCTTGTAATTTTTCACGTACAATATGGCAGTCTATCTCAATATGTTTCGTATGCTCATGAAATACGGGATTTGATGCAATGTGAAGTGCCGCCTGATTATCACAGTATAAAGGCGTAAGAGTGTCAACCGAAACCTTTAAATCACGTAGGACATATTGCAATCATGTCAATTCTAGGCAAGCATTCGCCATGGCTCAGTATTCGACCTCCGCAGAAGATCTTGATACGTTGGTCTGTTTCTTGGATTTCCATGATACCAGTGAGTTTCCTAGAAAGATGCAATAACCGGTAACTGATCTCCTTGTAGTCCGACATCCAGCCCAATCAAAGTCGCAACAGGCTTTTAACTTGAGATCATGATTTGACGGAAGTAATAATCCTTGCCCGGGTGTTCCTTTGACATATCTCAAAACTCGTGTAGCTGCATTCCAATGTGGCTTACGAGGCTCCTGCATAAATTGGCTCAATATCCGAACTGAATAGACAATGTCTGGTCTTGTGACAGTGAGATAAATTAATTTTCCGACTAATTTGCGATATCTGATCGGATTATGTGGCAAGTCACCATTAGTAAGAGATAGCTTTAGATTCTGTTCCATCGGAAATTTCTCAAGTCGAGCTCCAGTAAGACCCGTATCTTCTAGGATGTGCAATGCATTCTTTCTCTGGAACATAAAGATGCCGTCTTTGGACTGTGAAAACTCGATCCCTAGAAAGTATTTTAGAGCGACAAGATCCCTGATCCGAAAATGTTTGAGCAAAGATTCTTTGAGGCGATTGATTTCCAATTGATCGTTGCTTGTCAAAAGCATATCATCTACATAGAGCAAGACAGCAGTAAATGATGACCCAACAGATTTAGTAAATAGAGAATAATACGATTTGGACTGAACATAACCGACCCTTTGAATGACAGTGGAAAAGGTAGCAAACCAGTTACGGGAAGCTTGTTTGAGCCCGTATAATGACTTATTGAGCCGATATACTAAATTCTCCCCCTGTCGGCGAAGGCCAGGTGGAAGATTCATGTAGACAACTTTATGAAGATCGCCGTATAAGAATGCATTTTAGACATCCAATTGATAAGCGAACCAGTTTCTTGCGGCTACAACAGTTAGAAGGCAATGTAATGTACTAATTTTTGCAGTAGGAGAGAAGGTCTCACCATAGTCTATACCTTCCACTTGAGTGTAACCTTTGGTGACTAGACGCGCCTTATAGTGCTCAATGCTTCCATCGGATCTATATTTGATTTTATACACCCATCGACACCCGATGGGTTTGTGCCCAGGAGGAAGGTCAACAATGCTCCAAGTATTGTTCTGTTCTAATGCTGATAATTCAGCTGCCATGGCTTCTTTCCAATGGGGAGAGAGGACAGCTTGATCATATGATGTAAGTTCTCTTTGGGCTAAAATGTTAGATAAAAATGTGCAATGGGCAGAGGATAAACGTGAATAATTTAAAAAATGAGAAAGATGGTAACGCGTACCTTTTGAAGAATTCGAACTAGAGGTGGACTGATTTGCTCGAGAAGGCACCATGTAGTCTTTATGCCATACCGGGGGTTGTTTATTTCGAGTTGATTGCCGTGTAGGTTGAGTTGTAGATGGCAGATTTTCTGGCTGTGTAGAAGGCGAAGTTTCTGGCTGTGCAGAAGGTGGATCCGAGGCAAAAATGTCTGCAGTGGGTGTAGCTGAATTTTCTGGTAATGGAGTTATTTCATCGGTCAGTTCAACTACAGAATCGAGTGGCTGAGACGGATAGTCAATGGACAAATTGGGTAAAACTGTTGAAGGTATTGATGAAGGCTGGTCAGTTTGCTTAAACGGGAAGATTGTCTCGTGAAAGACAACATCCTGACTGATGAATGTAGTACGAGAGTCTACGTCATATAATTTGTATCCTTTATGGTTGGATGGATAGCCAAAAAAGATGCATTTTCGAGCTCTAGGATAAAATTTTTGCTTAGGTTGGACTACTATGACATAGCATAAACATCCGAAAACTCAGAGATGTGTGAAGGATGGAACCCGATGATATAACAACTCAAAAGGGGTTTTATTGGCTATGACGGGAGAATGCAACCTGTTTATAAGATATACTATGGTTGAAACACAATCCCCCCAAAACCGTATAGGTAAATGTGACTGATAAAGTAATGATCTTGCAACTGTTAGGATGTGTCAGTGCTTGCGTTCGACCACCCCTTTTTGTTGCGGGGTGTAGACGCATGATTGTTGACATTCAATACCATTTTCATGAAGGAAATTTCGCATAGAAAGGAATTCGGACCTATTGTCTAAACGAATGGCTTTGACATTTGTGTGAAATTGTGAATATGCAAAGGTGATGAAATTTTTAAGCAATTGTTGTGTTTCAGATTTATGTTGCATCAGGAAAACCCACGTACACCTAGAGAAATCATCTACGATAGTTAAAAAATATCGTGCAGCGATATAAGTAGGTGTTTTATGAGGTCTCCAAATGTCACAGTGCAACAAATCAAAAGGATTGTGAGCGGATATTTTGCTAGAAGAAAACGACAATCTTGATTGTTTGGCCAAAGGGCAAATACTACAATTATTGTGAGCAAAAAAATTATTGAAAGAAAATAACGACAAGGCCATCTTTAATCGTGGAGAAGATGGGTGGCCAAGTCTCATGTGCCAA
>JAOTJB010000002.1:38505959-38519309 GCA_027123815.1 Erythroxylum minutifolium
TTTGTTTTGAACATCTTTGCTTTTCTTTAGGGAAAGTTTAATCAGTAAAAGGTCATCAGAGTTGGTTGAAAACTAATAATGAACTTAATTAAACATCACTTGAAACTTGCGTTCCTTTTACTTTGTCCTTTTGTCTTCTTTATTTGGTGAAAACAGGATACAGATGTCAGTTGCTAATTAGTTCAAGAGGATCGTTTTTTGTCATCGTAAATCTTCCTTTGGAAGAGTTTTTGGACCTTCCGAATTCTGAAAAATTTTAAGACTGTCCAAACAACAAAAAGTATGTAAAGAATAAATCAAAAAAACCCCATGGTGTAGGTGAGTTGATAAGGGATTCTCTTGGCTTAAGTAAGGTCTCGGGTTCAAACCCCTTTCATGTATGCAGTCGTTTAAAACTTGGTGTCAGAGTTTTGCTTCCCGCAAGGGACCTACCCAGCTCAAATGAAAATTAGTCTAGGTGTAGATGGCTTAAAGGTGCCTTTCTATAGTTGAGACTCGTCTAAAACACCTCATGGGCAACAAAAAAAAATCAAAGAAGATGAGAGAGCTTTTGCATAAGTGACTACTGCAAAATCTTAGAGAGAGTTCATCAAGAGATTAAGAAAGAGAAGAAAAAAAAAGACGTGGAGAAGAAGCTGACATGAAGTACTTCGCTAACTCTATCATCTGTTCAAAACTTGGTTCCAGCAACTTACTTTCTTTTCTCTTTGTCTCTTTCACCTAAACAGAACTAATCAATAATGAGAAAAGCTAAACCTAAATTTGGCACTGCTTATTTGTCATAAAATTGGTTAAAGATTAAATAAAATTTAAAACTTTAAAATACGATTGAATGAGATTGTCATCACTCATTAAAAAATTTAAAATTTAATTGAAAAAAGAAATTATTAATTAATAAAAATTAATTTTTATATTGATTTTTAAAAAACTATCAGCTTACGAAAACAAACCGATTAATTTTTAATAATAAGAGTTTATTAAAGTAAATTGAACTAAAAAATTGAAATAAAACTGAACTAAAAAATTTACCTTCTTAAATTATGGTTGAAACATCTGAACTGATTTGATTTTTTAATTATTGGTTAGAAACCTTAAGGTCATGGCAGAAGGTATTAAAATCAAATATTATTAGTAAGTGTGACACCAAGAGAGTTCAATGTTATTACTTTTTTTGGTGTACTTTTGAGAAACAAATAATGGTCAAGAGCTATCTAGGGAAAAAAAAGAAGATAAAAGATTGTTAAAATATAAGTGAGACTTTGTCCTACATAGAAAAAATATATAACCTTGAGCATGCATATAAGCCTAATGAGTTATTCCTCTTAGTATTAATTAGTTTTAGGATGAAACCTCATTTAGGCTTATATGTGATCAGTTTATTTAGGCTCAATTATATAAAATTTAACATGGTATCAGAGCAGGTTGCTCTTGGGTTACACGTTATCACCTCGTTACGATAGACTGTGTCACGTGTTGAGCCATAAATTAGCCCACACGTGAGGAGGGCAAGTGAGACTTTGTCCCACGTGAAAAAAATATGATCTTGAGCATGCATATATATAAGTTTAATGAGTTACTTCTTCTAGTATCAATTAGTTTTAGGATGAAACCTCATTTGGACTTATATGTGCTCAGTTTATTTAGGCCCAATCATATAAAATTTAACAAGGATATATACAATATTATAATTTAAAGTTGGTCCTATTAAATATAAGAAATTCAATATATTTAAGATAATGGTAATCATAATTGAAGCAGTCACAAAATTTACTTTAATAACTTTTGTTGTTAAAAAAGTCAATTTTCATAAAATAATAAGTTCTTATAAATCGAAATAAAACAATTAAAATTTATTCAACAGTACCTTTTTTTATTTAAACTTCAATTTTTCGATAGATAAGACAATCTCTTTTAATCATATTTTAAATTCTTTAATATTAATCAATCTTTAGCTTCTTATATGACAGTTTAATACCAGACAAACCTTTTAAACGATTAATATATCTTATCTTATTGTTAAAGTATTTAATATTGACTAAATATGAAAATATTAAAGGATTTATATATAAGTGGTAAGGGTCAACTATCCAAATGATTAGTTATAGTCATTTTGACAATGGTTGACCCAAGCTCAATTCTTGTTAGTGGACTACACACTTTGCCTATATTAAAAATCCCAATATAGTATTAGAGCAAGTTTGGTCTGGATTATTAATTTTTCAATTTTCAGTCTGGATGTTCAAACTTGGCGGTCCGATCTTGTTACCACTGCATTTATTTTAAGTAACAACTAGATCTCCAGTTCTAGTTGCACTTGAGGGAGAGTCTTAGAGTAGCCTATATTGACTAAATATGAAAATGTTAAAGGGTTTATAAGTGTCAACTATTCAAATGACTAACTCTAATTGTTTTGACAATGGTTGACCCAAGCTCAATTCTTTTTAGTGAACTTTACAATTTGCCCATATTAAAAATTCTAATATTTGCTAGTTTAAGTTTCATTTTTAAAATATTGATATTATTGTATCTATGTTGCCATTTGCTCAAAAATTGGGAATCCTTTAGAGAGATAAAATGTCTTTATCACTCGAATCTCCTGAAGGAACCTAATTCGTTTTGAACAGTACATAAACAACCATAATCACGTTTGTAAATCTTTCATTATGAAAACGGATCATTTCTGGTCCTTGACAATGAAATTTCACCTTCAACATTTATCAGAAAAATAAATGTGCATGAATTAGCCAAACATTGGCCTAAAATTGGCAGCCATGCTTGATGCTTAAATGTAGACGGGTCAGTTCCTACTTAGGTGAGCTCCAACTAATAGGGAAACATGCACATCAACTTGGAATGCTTTCCGTGTGTTTTTCAGGAATGAAAGTGAAAGGAAACAAAGTACAACTAGATGAACTGAATCTGATAGTCAAAACGTTCATAACATTATAACAATTTTATTTGCGACTGAGATGAAATGAGTCTATGGAATAGACATAACTACGTTGTGATAAAGATTATGAAGTTATGCTCTATTCATGAGAGCTGGAGCTAGCCTGGAAGACCAATGAAAAGCTTTTAAGTGTTAACAAAGCTAATCATCAACTGTTGTTAGATGCCAGATAAGATATGAAAGTGCTTGGATTAAGATAAGAAGGAATGCATGGTTTCTGTCAATTTAGCATTTTTTTAATAAAAAAGAGGAAAGCATTGCAGTCTACACCACAATTTTTGTGAAATCTTCAACTGTTTCCAACAGCTTGGTGTGCCTCAAATGCTCAGCTAGTGGTCTTAATCTGCTTGTCCAACACTCCGTCATCCCCACGGAAAGAATCTTTCTTTTTAGGATGGCCCTCCATTTCCATGGATCCTTTAGCTTCATTCACATGTAAAAATAAATGAGAACTTTTCTGAAGTTTCTCGTCACCTCCAGGCTTTCTTAGATTACATAACGTCTCCATTTTCCAGGAAGATTTTGGAACTTGCCTCAGCATTTCTTTTGTACTTCAACAAATAACTTATAAATTAATATCGAGCAATTAACGAACTAGATACACAGAAGTTGGATCATAAATTTAGACGGGGCCATCATCGAAGAGGTCGGTGAAAACAACGTGAAGATAAGAGGTCGGCTGATGGAAATCGCGTCAAAACATAGTACATATCCAAGCCAGAAGGGAAGGGAGACACATGGCAGGAACAATTACTCACATACCATTCTGATTGACTTGCATAAAGGAACAATCTTTGCACTTGTAAGAAGCTGCATTGATCATAAATCTATGAAGGAACCTTGGTCAAAATGAAATAGACTCGGGGGTTGTCGAAACATAGTACTTTCATCAGGAGACTTCTTCATTTATTCTTTGTTGACCTTTTTTCTATTTGGTTTTGTTGGAGGGAGATGAGAAAAAATGGCAGGCCTCTACATGAAGCTACCATTGGTCCACGTGGCTTCCTCAACTTTGTAGAGGTCCTTCCAAATTTGCTAAGAATGTCTGGTCCAGTTCTGGTTTCTGAAATGAAAACATCAACACGTTTTCGGTCAAGCAATGGTGCTGTCGATAAAATGAATATGATTCACGCCTCCACAAGTGTTGATGGTGGATTTTCCACCAACACTCTAGCATATAGATTGCAATCCTTCCTACATATCTTCTTCCCAGAACCAATTTGTCCCTGCATCTGCATTATATACATATGTCCGCCATTCGTACTGCTATCCCACTTCCTGTTCTTGCTTCCACTCAGAGCCTTCCTTTTTTATCTTACTTTTTTGTTTACCGTTCTTGTTCAGACACCAACTAAAGTTAATTTTCACCTTTTTCCTGTTTTCAATTGACGCACTACTTAGCTAAGCTTCCCTGAAGCAGAATCATGTCAGGAGTATTCGATAGAAAAGTTGATAAAAAGGAGCTTTGCCCGTGTCCCCAGTCACGGGAATCTGTATATATATACTTTGCCATTCTCAGGGAACTCAAACCCAGTAAATCTTTTTAGCAACAGAGCCTTCAGGTATTCAAGCTAGCCCTCCCAAGATGTCGGTTTCGTGTGCCAAAAACTTCTTGCAACGGTTCTGTAGTGAAGATGTTCAAATGCGTGGTGTTCCTCATGGCAGCTTCTTTTCTAGTGACGATATCTTGCCATCTCTTGGAGCGAGAATAAACCACACAACCAAGCTAAGAAGATACGTAATCTCCCCATACAATCAACGTTACAGGTGATTCATAATCACAATGGTTCAGTGTTTGAATACAGTTTGCTATGTCGTTGTATACTATAGTCGCAATTTTCACGTTCTATATGTCATTACAGGGCTTGGGAGATGTGGCTACTTGTACTTGTCATTTACTCTGCTTGGATAGCTCCTTTTGAATTCGGATTCATAACTTACAAAATAGATGCCCTCTTCGCCGTCGACAACATTGTTAATGGCTTCTTTGCCATTGATATTGTTCTCACCTTCTTTGTTGCATACCTTGACAGCCACTCTTATCTTCTTGTTGATGATCCCAAGAAAATAGCAATCAGGTAGCCGAGTTTTCACCATCCCCGTTCAAATTGATGAGAACCAACGATCTTTATTTTGCAGTAAGTATTCCCAAATCTTTGTGCAGGTACATATCGACCTGGTTTATTTTCGATGTCTGTTCGACAGCTCCATTTCAGTCCATCAGTCTAATGTTTCAAAAGCACAGCAGTGCACTTGGCTACAAATCACTTAACATGCTCCGACTCTGGCGTCTGAGAAGAGTTAGTGCCCTGTTTGCAAGGTTTATAAACTTTAAACTCTTGGCTTTTCCTTTCTGTAATGACGAAACCAAAGCTGACAAGTGGGTCTGCTTCATTCAGACTGGAGAAGGACATTCGGTTCAATTACTTCTGGACTCGGTGCACAAAACTGGTTTCTGTAAGTCACTAGAACTGCTCTCAACCTGTTTCCCTCCACGTAATTGTAGTTCGATCAAGTAACTTGCCATAAGCTTTCTGATTGTATCAGGTGACCCTGTTTGCAGTACACTGTGCTGGATGCTTTAACTACCTGCTTGCAGATAGATACCCTGATCCAAAGAAAACCTGGATTGGAGCAGTAAACCCCAACTTCAAAGAAGACAGCCTGTGGAACAGATATGTAACAGCACTCTATTGGTCTATCACCACATTGACTACAACTGGTTATGGAGATTTGCACGCCGAAAACACCAGAGAGATGCTATTCGACATCTTCTACATGCTTTTCAACTTGGGATTGACATCTTACCTCATCGGAAACATGACAAATCTTGTCGTTCACTGGACCAGCCGCACCAGAAACTTCGTATGTTATCTTTCACTTTGACTTTTTCTTTTACCAAGGTTATGCTTACGAGTTGGTAAGGGCTCACTTGGCTTAAGTGAGATGGCGGGTTGAAATCTCTTTCATGTATGTAACTGTTTAAAATTTAATGTTAGAGTTTTATTTTTTGCAACAGATCTACCTTGCTCGACCGAGAATTAGTCTAGGTGTAAATAATTTAAAGGTGCCTTTCTATAATTAGGACACGCCTAGAATATCTCGTGGGAAAAAAAAAAGGAATAAAATACGAGTCCCATCAATAGTAAGCTTAAAGCTCCTCCTGTTTGTCTGGAACATAACAAAATATGCTTATACGCTGACATGACCCACCATGCATTAAGACAATGGCTTTTTTATACGTAGTTTGGCGCTGATGAATAGACAATCTTGCTTCTGATCTCAGAGGGACACCATTAGAGCTGCTTCAGAATTCGCCACCCGAAATCAGTTGCCCCCTCGGATTCAGGATCAAATGTTGTCACACATATGCCTCAAATTCAAAACAGAATGCGTGAAGCAGCAAGAGACATTGAATGGACTACCAAAAGCAATCCGTTCAAGCATCGCAGACCATCTTTTCTACCCTGTTGTTCAAAATGTTTATCTTTTTCAAGGAGTCTCTCGTGATTTCCTTTTCCAATTGGTAAGGCTCGAACATGGTTGTGTGTTTTTCATATTTCTCAGGAAAATGCACTGTTATGTTGCCATTTGCTGATAAAATTCGGAAAAATAAATGGAATTTGCACTCTTTGCAAGCAGCTTCCGGAAATGGCAGCTGAATATTTTCCGCCCAAAGAAGATGTAATTCTGCAGAATGAAGCTCCAACAGATCTTTACATTCTAGTCTCAGGAACGGCTGTACGTAAACTCTTCCTGTGCTATATCTTCCTTCAGAAAAATGCCCCTTCTTGATTTAGTGAAATCATCCGTACCTTTTTTGCAGGATTTGATATATAGTGTAGATGGTCATGATCAGGTAGGAGACTGTATCCTTTCGAAGCTACTTGTTCTTTCTATAGAAAACAAAGCTTATTTCACATTTTCATACGTGTGTTGTAACCGCAGGTTATTGGAAAAGCATATGCAGGAGATGTGTTTGGAGAGATCGGAGTTTTGTATAACAAGCCGCAGCCTTTCACAGTTCGGACTACTCAGCTTTCTCAACTGCTACGACTAAACACGACTTCGCTAATGAACACAATACAGACAAGTGTGGAGGATGGACGCATTATAATGAATAACCTTTCAATGGTAAAGCATTCCCACCGATTGAAAAACCTCCAGTCCTTTTGTTATATAACCAATTCAAATACTCTATAATGCATGTTTCAGAAACTGGAAGGGACAGGAAACGTAGGCTATGAATACCAACCCAAATGTCCAAGGAAGGCTGCAAGTGGATGCTTTCATCGAGGACTAATGGATTTATCAGGGGCTGGGAACGCAACAACAAATGGTAACGACTGTTGTAGGCATATGGTGGATGTTGACGAAGGACCAAAAGCACTAGCAGAACAAGAAGCAAAAGCACTACAGAGTTATGGAAATGGAAGAATACTAAACGAACACAAAATAGATTTGACAGAACTAGAAGCCCCAAACCACAAGAAGGATGATCAGGGCAAACAAACAGAACACAACCGTCCCATTTCCTTAAAATGCAGTGCCAAAAGTGCATCCGTATGTTCTCGTTCATGCGTTTCTAGCTGTTTTTGTGACAGGGAGGCAAAAGGCTTGACCAAGTACAGAGTCACTCTTCATATGGAGTCTCAAAACAGATGTACATCACAAACACAACTAGGCAAATTGGTGGTCTTACCTGATTCCACAGAAGAACTGCTCAGAATTGCCAGTAAGCACTGTTTCAGCTCAGTAAATTAGTTACAAAAACCTAAATTTTTTAAACAACAGCGTGGAACATTAAATTGTTTAAAATATATGGCAAACTACTAAAGTGAGAGAGAATTTTACTCGGTGCATGCAAATTTTCTTAAACGTTCTCTTTCTTGAAGTGTATCCTAATAGTCATTGTGAACTGCAGGTGAAAAGTTTGGCGGATACAAGTTTACAAGCATTGTCAATGCCGAGAATGCAGAAGTAGACGATATATTTGTCATTCGAGACGGTGATCATCTGTTTTTTCGTCAAGGTAACACTGAAAATTCAAAATGAAAAATGACCTAGGACTACTCTGAAGAAATAATGTAAGCCATGCAGAAAACTATAGGGCATGAGCACGTGTAAAATTTAAGCATAACAAATGATAGTATGCACATCAGTTGGTTGAGCTACTCTTCAACAACCTGTAAAGTGAGAATAAAATACATGAAAGTGTAACGATTCAATCACAAGTTGTAATTTGCCATCTGAGCACCTCTAAAGCCAGAAATGATACAAGAAATGTAGTAATTCAGTCAGAAACTTTACCATGTGATCTCTTCTTGGGGCAAAACACCCATCCACGTGTAGCTATGGAAAATTTTTTGATGATATCAAGTTACACTGAGCTATTAGCTACATACAAAAGGGATTCCAGAAAGTTCTCTTTCCTTTATAAACTGGAACACAGATGTATCAACTTGTCGTTTGCACAAGGACTGGGAGAAGTTACCACCAATGTTTTCTGGCAGCCACTGTCATGGTTTCCGTTTGAATAACATAAATGATAGAGCCATGTAAAATGAACCAATGTAGCTTGGATGAGCTGAAAGCCATAGTAATTCTCCAAATAATATGAAGTATCAGGCCCTCTCATGTGCTTTCAGTATAGGAAAGGGATGAGCTTCTGTGTTAAAGACAAACTTATCCAAGGGAATAACAGAGCTGTCCCCAAAAAGCAAGTATAAATACTTCAGGGTCTCCCCCAAAAAGAATGTTTCCATTTTGTCTCTTCTTTGAGGAGGAAGCACTGTGACATCGTCTAAAGAACTGTATCCACCAGAATCAACCTTCGTATACTTCTCAAATGCTTCAAAGATCTGCCAGCCCCACTCGCGATATCTGCAATATCAGGCTTTTGCAATGAGAAGCATGCTCATTCATAAAAAGATAGTACTCCTAGTTTTGCAGTCTACATAATGCAGTTAAAAAAGAACAATAAGATGACTGAGCATACTTTGAGTCTTCTGTGATACGATACAAGACAAACAGTGATTCTACAGTTTCTGGGCGCAAAAGATTATGACGATCTGCATGTTTGATAATTATGTCATTGACAAACTTTGAACTTTTGTTGCCACCATCAAGACCATCTTCAGCATAATCCTGCTCAATGCATGACCAAATAAGAAATGAATGCCATTTTCAAAGGAAAGATGGAGTTACAGAGTGCAATAAAGGTAAACTAACCTCAGTATGAAAGTATGCTATTTCAGGGGCGAGACCAGTAGAAGTTACTGAATACATCTCAAAGCAAGTCTCTGCCAAATCTTCTGCAAGCTTTAAATTTTCAAGGTCTTCAAAATTGAGCAAGTTTTCCTTCATTGCCATTTCCTTTGTGAAGCCCTTAGTGGCTCCAAGAGCAAGTGTACCTGGCAAAAAACATACCTGAAAAAGGCAATAGATATTCTAATAAATATCCATCAAAGTATAGACACAAATGGGAGTAAAGGCCTGTCAAATAAATTTGAAAGACTAGGAATTGATGTTGAATTCTGAAGTAGCAACCATAACAAACACGACAAAGTTTACATGCATTCAATGAGCAAGTGTACTAAAATTGAAAAGCAATACCATTTTGTTCACATAGTATGGGTTTACATGTATTAGTAACTAGTTACGTAAATGAAAGACCACATGTACTAGCTAATTTAAGACAAGTATAAGGAGAAAGCACCAAGTACCAGGTGATCCATCTTTGGACTAAAATCTCCCTTAGGCCCAGAAGGAAGTTCTCCAACAAAAACCAGTTGGTTGGGGATTGATTTCCGGACAAGCAAGTGCCTAACACCCTTCATTGCTTCATCATACATGTCGTAGAGATATGTAAAATTGCCAACTTTATTAGTCCTCTGCTGAAGCCAGACTTTAATTAGGTATTCATAATAACTGTCACCACGAGATCCCAATCTAATATTTTCGCCACTAAATTCACCAGAGTCAGGGCTGCAATCAGAAAGATAAGAATATAAAAAACAAGCTTACTATTTACTTAAATCTGCTAAGAAAAACTTATAGGAGTACATGTTGTTCACAGATTATCACAAAATTCACAAAGAGGATGAATTCCATGATAAATGGTTAGAAGTATCCCACTTTGAGAATTACAAATGTCTTTTACCAACTGTGAAATGAGGTAAAGAGAAACATTAGGACAAATGGATGTTGCCAGTAACTTGGCAAAAAAAATCCCCTTTTGGCCCAAGGAAAAGGATTTTCCTTATAGCTTGAAAAAGCAGAACAAATTGGATACAAGATAAAAAGGAAAATTTTGAGCCTAAGTAATAAGAAATATAGCTGACAAGACGTGAAACAACAGCTCCTCTAAACCACAACATTCACAAGGCAAATAGAGATAGAGCTAATGGAAGTAGAAGGGAACGGATCACCCATCAATCACAAAAATAAGGTACAGCCCTTACTAAAAAATGGAGTTGCTTTGCCTATATAATTTCAAGACATGGTGTAAAGTAGTCAGCGGCCAGATAATAATAGCATAGAACAGGCTTCAAACTTGTATTTTTACCTATTGCACTCAAGAAAAGTTAAGTGTGCCTAAGCCATATTTTCTCCTACTATGGCAATTCGGATAAGCAAATTTATTATACTCAGGCAGCATAAACCATCATAGATATAGATTAAGTGCTTCAATTTTACAAGATGTGAGAACTTGCCTCTTTTAAACAGTACAAAATCAAAGAATAACCACTATCAAAATATATGACTTTAAGGAGGTCGAGTGAAACTGCATTTAGTTAACTCATAAGAGTTGTGAAGTTTTAACCAAATATTGAAGACACAATGAATATTCTTTTGAGAAAACAAAATCAAACATAGTTGCTCACATTCCTGTGACCAAGAGTTCCTGCTCCAAGCTGCACCAAGACTATACTCGTAAAATGGATTCCCGTGATATGTAATCATGCTAACAACCAGTAGCAACCAGTAGCACATAACGTTTACATAAATGTAGAAAGATTGAATATATTAATGGAACAATGGCATGAATACAAACAAACTACTCTGGATTGTCAATCCATACCTGATGTATATAGGAACTAATCCTTCCACCTTGGGAAGAGTCCTCATATGTTCCAAAACCTTCATTGCTTCCATGCTGTACTTTGGATCCCCAGAAACTGTACTCAGATAATTGAATTCAAGCTGCAGAGTAGACACTTCTGAAGTGCTACTCATTCCGCCAGGAGCTCGATGTGCTGAAGGATCATGGAGAACAACATCACTGAATGGAATTGGAGTTGGACTAGAAGTAAAGGCCAGTAGCAGTCGATCAGCCAAGTTTTTAGCAATGTCTAAGTATACATTTGATTTGGGATCCTTTTCTATCAAATTTGACCCTTGTTCACCTCCACTCAAATGATATGCACTCAACAGACCACCCAAGAGACGTATTGTAGTTTCAAATAAATTAACTTGGCCTTTCTTGCTAATCCTATCTAAAAGGTGTGTTTCAACCCATGAACCTGCTTCAGAAACAACTTCTTTGGCACCCATAATCATAGCAGTATCAAGTGCATCAACCACAGTAGCTCCTAGACCCCCTAAACCATCCACTCCCTGCCTACTGACTGGCATGAGTTCATCATAACCCATTGCATACTTTTTATAGCCATCCCATGCATGGAAGAAAGCCTCCTTGACCTTTTGCTGCCTTTTAGTCCATGTGGAATCAGTATCTTGACCACCATTCCGCACTTCATCAGGCGGTAGACGAGGAGGAAGCCTCGGTGGTTTCCTCAAGAATCTTGAAAACCTGCTGCTGGCATTTGTAGCAACCTTCATTTCTTCACTAGCATTCACGCCATTACCTCGTCCACCAGCAATAGACTGGGGAACGCTTGCATGTGTGAGCAGCAGATATGCCAAACCCAAGATCATTAATAACATTAGAAACTTCCCTGTACTACAACTCATACATTCACGCTTTAAATTGCTGGTGAGAAAGGACTGCGAAATCACCTGCCACAGAAAGGGTTCAAACATAAGAAATCAGTCTTGATAAAAAATTTCACTGATCCAGCCAAAAATGAAAATCAAAACTGACGTCCTTAATTTATCACTATAATTAGCCTACGCAATTGAAGCACTAAAAATCAACAAAATGACAAGACGCGATCAAATTCACGGAGCTAGGATATTGGCATATAATTCGAAAAGGGAAATAACCAAGGATCTGATGAAAAGAATAAAAAGGGAAAAACCTTGGAGAAAGAGCGATGGCGGAACTTGGCGTTATCGTAGTGGACATCTTTCATGGAGTAAGGCAGCGATTTCGACATCGTCCGTCAGATTAACCTTTTATCCTGCAATGATTTGTGCTCTCCTACCACCCTCCCTTCCCCGGAGAGAGAGAGAGGAAGAAAAAGGAAGAACTGGAAGAGTTTGATGAGTGTGGATCCAGCGGAAAAATTCCTGAGAAAGTGAGGGAAATTAGAGGGAAAATGAGAGAAAATGTTTTGTTATAGGTATACGATTTATTTACGGGAACAGAAGTCAACGAAAACGGCAAGCGAGAGAGGGCATAATGTCCACGTCCCGGCACGTTTCCGATGAGCGTATTTCACGGCGCTGACCGGATTCATTTGGTTATGATAAGATCTCATTATTATTTTTCTTCTTCTTTCAGATACTTCAAACTCATTATTATTATTAGAGATATCAGAAATTATCCAGCTCGATTTGGCTCGATTTAACCAGCGAGCTTGACTATTTTTTAAAAATTGATGTCATTTTGAAAATTTTTCTCGTAACCCGTTAAGTTATAGCTTAAGTTATGGGTTAATCAATTTTGTCAGATCAAGTTACGGGTTACTATGACCTAGGATCAGGTCAGGCCAAGTTAGATTAGAGGTAGCCTGAACTTGACTCACCTATTGACATCTCTAATTATCATTTCTTTTATTTATTGGATGGATAAAAATTCAACTAATTTATTAATTAAAATTTAAAAAATTTGAATTATATTCAATTCATTTTAATAATTTTTATTGTTAAAAATCGATTAATTTATTAATTAATCGATCTAAATTGATAAGTTTTTATATATCTTTTTAATTAAATTTTAATTTTTTGATAGGTAAATATAATATCTTTTATCTATATTTTAAAATTTTTAATTTTATTTAATTTTTAGTCGATTTTATAAATATGCATGTTAAATATTTTAAATCTTAAATTTTGAGGCTTATTTATTTTTATGATTTTTGTTTTTACTTTTAAATTTAATAAAAAATATGTTTGTTTGAGTTTATGATTTATGATTTTTGTTTTAGTTTATTCCGATTTTTAAAATTTACAAAAATTATGGCTTTTGTTTTTTTATAATATAATTTACTAAA
>JAOTJB010000002.1:38602360-38619054 GCA_027123815.1 Erythroxylum minutifolium
TTGGAACACTTAAATTTCTTTTATCTATAATTTTTTATGATTTTCTCAATCTCCTAGTTTAACCTTCTAGGTAGGAGCAATTGGGAGCTCTAACGAGTATGTATGTTCCTTAAGATAGAAGTGTTGAGTTGTAGTTTACCAGCACCTGATAAGGATTTGTTCTGTCATGCATCTATTTTCCTTTTGAACATCTCTAAAAGAGGTGCACAATCATCAAACTTAGGTTTTTAGAGATAATAGGAACCCGCACGTATTTGAAAGATAGTTGATAAGGACTCAAACCTGAGATGGTGCTTAACTCCTAAAGATTAAGCACATCCCTTAAAATATAAATTCTACTTTTGAGTTGGTTTATTCTCAGTCATGAAAGTTTAGTGAAATCCATTATAGTGTTCCTAGAAGTCTTAAAGAGGAGATGTCTACTCCACAAAACATGATTACTTCATCAACAAAGGCAAGTTCAGTAATTCTCATCTCTTTACATTTGGTATGGAAAAAAAACTTCAAATTTATCATGCCCAAAAATACTTTAATCGCTAAAAGTAAACAAGGAGAAATAAAATCCCTTTGCCTAATTCCATTAACCCCTTAGAAAAGCTTTTTTGGCCTACCATTGATAACCATATTAAAGGAAACAGTGGAAACATATGCATGATCCATTTTATAAATTTTTCAGGGAATCTAAAGAAAACTAAAAATAAAACAACAATTTAGAGAGTCAAAAACTTTGCAAAAATCTGTCTTCATAGCAAAGCTCCTTATATACCTATTAAAACCATACTCCTTTAACAATTCCTATACCAACAAAAAATTGTTTGAGATAGATCTAACTAGGATAAAGGCACCCTAAATTTGATGAATTATGTCCTTCAATATGGCCTTGAGTCTTCTTGCAAGAATATTGGATACCACCTTATACACTATATTACAATAAGCTATAGGGTGAAACTTATTCAAGCTAATAAGATTGGGACCCTTAGGAACCAAGCATAAGAAGGTTTTGTTTAGTTCCCTAAGCATCTTGCTTGACTTGAAAAATTCTTGCACTGCCTACACTATAAGATCACATGTTATACCCCAAATTTTTTGGAAAAAGTGGCCAATGAACCCATCTGGCGCAAGGAACCTAATAGGTTTTATACTAAGAAAGAACATCCTTGATTTCTTCAATAGAAGATAATTTGGATAGTTGTACCCTTGATTCAAGGCTAATGGTTATTCTAATAAATGATCTATCACACCATCCATTGAACAACCTTTAAGATTTTATCCTAGGAGATTTTGGTAAAATTTGATAATAACTCCTTCAATACTCTCTCAGTCAGTGCAAACCTTCCTATTTTCATCTAATAGAGAGTTAATATTGTACCTATTCCTTCTTTCCAGAACAAAATTATGAAAAAAAAAACCTAGTGTTATTGTCTTCATTCTTAAGCTAATTAACCATAAATTTTTGCCTCAATAAAGAGTTGTGGTAAAATAGGAAAGTATTGAATTCCTTAAGTCTCAAAGCCTCCATTTACTTTAGATGCAAGCTATTAGGGTCTAGATACCTTTGTTCCTATATTGATCTCGTATTTTCCATCTATACTTTTAGCCTCTCGGTAGTGTTGGGAATCATTCCCCTGTGAAACTCTTTAACCTTTTCTTTGACTAATTTCAATTTCCTTATAAGCTGAAAAGTCTTACAACTTTGTACATTAACCTCCCAAATAGTCTAGACCATATTCAAGAATTAAAAACTAACTTAAGGGGATCTAACTTGAAACAAGTAAACTTTCCAAAAAAAATTTAAAGAGGTTAAAAAACCATTTTAATTGATTTTATAATATTTTAAAATCAATTATTTTAAACAATTTTCACAATAAAATATAATATTTTAAATTTTTAATTGATTTTATCTAGTATAAATCTAATGTAAAAATTCTAAATTTAAAATAAGAAATTTTATGTTTATTTGATTAATTTAATTTGTTTTTTTATTTATTTGAATTAATGAATATTTTATATGAAATTATAAATAAATTTAAAATAAGTGAAAATGAAGATTTTTAAATATTTTTATTTGGATTATAAATTTCTAATCTAAAATACAAAATAAGTTGTCTTATATAATTTTGCTTGATTGTTAAACAACAACCTTATTTATCCTTTCAAGTGATTGCAATTGAAATTGAAATTTAATTAAAAAAAATGGAGAATGTCTAGAGTGAGAAAGTTCTACTTCTCGCTAACCCCCCTTCTCAGCTTCTCCTCGACTCCTGATCTCTGGTTATTCTTGTTCTTTACTTGCATTTCCTTTCCTTTAATTCTCCTTTGCTTCCTTATACCCCTTTACTACCTTCTCCAGTGAATTTTGGGTTTGTTCTTTTTCGAAATTTCCCATGTTAAGCTCCCACCTTACTTGCATTCTCCTTACTAATATTTTCCCTTATTTTTCTAAAGCTTCTTGCTTACTTTTGCCTCCTTCCTAGTCCAATCAATTGTAAAATTTCTGCTAATTTTTCTTCTGATTTGTCCCTTTTTGTTGTTTATCATTTCTGATAATGATTTTTGTCTAACTCAACCTCTAGTCCCTCCTTTTCTTTTTTTAAGCCCTTTAACCTTGTTTCTCCAAAAATACAACCAAAAGTTTCTTCATTTCCACCTCTAGCTAAGCCTTTAACCTAATAGTCCCCCTTTAAAGCCTACTCCAGTTCCTTCGTTCTCAAAGAAAATAAAAAGTTAAGTTCTAAACGATTCAATCAGAAACTCCTCCCTCCAGTACTTCCCTCCTTCTTCTTCAAATGGGCATGCCAATTCTACACCTCCTTTGGAAGTGTTAAGGGAAAGAGCTTCCAAATGTTAAGTTCTCTTATAGGTTTCCTTTTGGACATGAGGCCTTCATTTCCCTTGGTTAACTCCTTAGCACAGAAGTATTAGAAATCATTTGATCTAATATAGGTGCTCATCTTGAAAAAGAAGCAGTTCGTTTTCAAGTTCTCTTCATAGGCTAAGGTTTAAAGAGTTTTGGATTGTGGTCCTTAACACCTTAATGACCGCCCTATCTTTCTCCACATGTGGAAACCTGAAGCATAATGACTTCACTAAAGAAACAGAAAAAATCCAAATGTGGATTAACCTTTTCAACCTTCTTCTAAATTACTAAAGACGTAATGGTCTAAGCTATTTAATAAGCTTCATAAGGAAACCAATAGCATGGATGAATCAATTGCTACACTTAGAAGAATTAGTTATGCATTCTAATAAATATGAACTAGACATTACATTTAGTAATTTTGTTGATGCACATGAATGAGAATGGGAAGCTTTATGATGATGTATAGATACAATGGAAGCCAATGTATAGGTTCTTCAAAATTGGCTACTATAATGAGTTGATGGGCATTGAAACAGATAAAGATGATAGAGGGAGGTTGAGGGAAACACAGAAAAGATTCTAAAGTTATCTTTGGAAGTTAAAATCACTTCAATAATGAGGAATATAATAAACTCTAATTGATAAGGAGAAGTACTAGTAGCAAAGAACTTCCAGAATCATTTAGACTTACTGGAAGAAGGAACTAGTGGTCAACTTAGATAACCTAGCTCCAAATCTTGTTACTTTTTAGTTGAACTTATCAATAAGATTCATTATGTCTCAAGATCCCATTGGTGAAATCATTTCTATAGCCAAAAGAAAATATAGTAAGAAATAAATGATCTCAGGCTTTAAATTAACTTGCAGATGATAGTGTTATGCAAGAATATATAAGGCTTCAACAACCCTAGCAAATAGCTTTAGCTCAAAGATTTGGAGACTAAGCTACGTAAAAAAGGCCTTAAATAGCTTGTTTTTTTTAATAATAGATGGTCAATTATATTTAATGACATTGCACACCATTATAGTAGAATTGTTATTGCTTATGACCAAATGGAGCTAAGGATCTTAAGCTCCTAAATGACTGACCAACTAATTCATCTAGAACTGCTTACTCAAATTCAAATGTCAAGATTCATATATCATTTATTAATGCTTCCAATTTTTCCTTTCAAAGGAACATGTTGTGGAGAAAATTGCAAGATATCTATTCCACTACTTAGCTCTCATGGCTGCTATTAGGTGAGTTTAATAGTATTCTTCATTAAAGAAGTAGGTGGTAAAGCATGTATTAGAAACTTCACTAATGTTCTAGCAAACTGTATCACAAGCATTGAAGTCATTGATCTCAAGTTTAAAGGAAACTATTTTGCCAGTAGCAACAAGCAGAAACATCTATGGCTCCTAAGAAAAAAACTTGATTGTGCAATGATAAACTCTAATTGCCTCTTAAGCTTTCCAAACAATAAGGCTAAGTGCCTGTTTGGTTCAGCTTTTGGAGGGTGAAAAAGTACCTTTTTTCACCCCAAAAGTTATTTTTAAGAAAAATGAGTGTTTGACTGTAAAATCCAAAAGTACTTTTTTAATAGAAATAACTTTTTTAGAAACTAAAATACAGCTTTTTAAAAAGCTCAGATTTGGAGCTTTTCAAAAAAGCCCCTCATTTTAGCTTTTTCGAGTAGACTTTTTTCCTTCATTTACGTTTATAACGCAAACAGGCACCTTCGTCTTTTATGTTTGATTTTTTCTTCCTTCTTCAACTTTTGTCTTTTGCTTTTCTGAGTTACCTCAGTATTACGATCTAATTCTTCATGTTATTTTTGCAAACCCATCTTCACAAGGGAAAAAGTGACCACCGACTTCTCAAGGGACACACCGATCTTCTCGAGGGAATCTTCTGCGAAGTTGTTTTGCAAACTCATCACAGGTGAACAAAACTTGCCTTTCGATTAATTTTTGATTTGTGGCTTCTAGTATGATTTGTAGTTTCTGGTTTGCGTCGGCTAAACTTAAATATTAGGGATTATTTTTATGTTGCCAAACAATCTACTGTATGAAGCCCTTTCAAAAAATTTGTTCTTTTAATTGACAGCCAAACAGTCAACTGATTTCTTAAAAAAGCTCTTTTCAGAAAAGCTCTATAGACAAAAGCTATACTGATATAAGCTTATCCAAACAGGCACTAACTTTGCTAATCCTTGGTTCTCAAGTCAATCTCCAATTACTATAAATGACCTGAATATTGGGGTTAAAATGAGCTCTCCTTTCAAATTTAATGACTATTTGGCTAGTGATCCAAGGTTTCAAAAAGCTATTAGCAAAGGTCTTAGAGCTCTAATTCATGGTTACCTTCCAACAATTGTATGGAGAAGCTCAAATGTACCAAGGGGGAACGCATCCTTCTCAACTAGACCAAATATGTAAAATTTCTACTAATTTTACTTCTGGTTTGTCCCTTTTTGTTCTTTATCATTTCTGATAAAGATTTTTGTCTAATTCAACCTCTAGTCCCTCCTTTTCAGTTTTTAAGCCCTTTAACCTTATTTCTCCAAAAATGTAACCAAACACTTCTTCATTTCCACCTCTAGCTAAGCCTTTAACCCAATAGTCCCCCCTTTAGAGTTTAATCCAGTTCCTTCATTCTCAAAGAAAATAAAAAAGTTAAGTTCTAAACGGTTCAATCAGAAACTCCTCCCTCCAGTACTTCCCTCCTTCTTCTTTGAATGGACATGCCAATTCTACACCTCCTTTGGAAGTGTTAAAGGAAAGAGCTTCTAAATGGTAAGTTCTCTTATAGGTGTCCTTTTGGACATGAGGCCTTCATTTCCCTTGGTTAACTCTTTAGCACAGAAGTCTTAGAAATCATTTCATTTCCCTTGGTTAACTCCTTAGCACAGAAGTCTTAGAAATCATTTGATCTAGTGCAGGTGTTCATCTTTAAAAAGAAGCAGTTCATTTTCAAGTTCTCTTCGTAGGCTAAGGCTTAAAGGGTTTTGGATTGTGGTCCTTAACACCTTAATGACAGCCCTATCTTTCTCCACAGGTGGAAACCTGAAGCATAATAACTTTACTAAAGAAACAGAAAATTCCAAATGTGGATTAACCTTCACAACCTTCTTCTAGATTACTGAAGACGTAATGGTCTGAGCCATGTAATAAGTTTCATAAGGAAGCCAATAGCATGGATAAATCAACTGCTACACTTAGAAGAATTAGTTGTGCATTCTAATAAATATGAACTACACATTACATTAAGTAATTTTGTTGATGCACATGAATGAGAATGGGAAGCTTTATGATGATGTATGGATACGATGGAAGCCAATGCATAGGTTCTTCTAAACTGGCTACTACAATGAGTTGATGGGCATTGAAACAGATAAAGATGATAGAAGGAGGTTGAGGGAAACACAGACAAGATTCGAAGTTATCTCTGGAAGTTAAAATCACTTCAATAATGGGGAATATAATAAACTCTAATTGATAAGGAGAAGTACTAGTAGCAAAGAACTTCCAGAAACATTTGGACTTACTGGAAGAAGGAACTAGCTTGGTCAACGTAGGTAACCTAGCTCCAAATCTTGTCACTTTTTAGTTGAACTTATCAATAAGACTCATTATGCAAAAACCTCTAGCCCTCTTAAGTTTGATATGTCTCAAGATTCCATTGGTGAAATTATTCTATAGCCAAAAGAAAATATAATAAGAAATAAATGATCTCAAGCTCTAAATTAACTTGCAAATGATAGTGTTATGCAAGAATATACGAGGCTTCAACAACCCTAGCAAACAGCTTTAGCTCAAAGATTTGGAGACTAAGCTACGTAAAAAAGGCCTTAAATAGCTTGGCTTTTTTTTTAATAATAGATGGTCAATTATATTTAATGACATTGCACACCATTATAGTAGAATTGTGATTGCTTATGACCAAATGGAGCTAAAGATCTTAAGCTCCTTAATGACTGACAACTAGTTCATCTAGAACTGCTTAATATTTCAAATTCAAATGTCAAGATTCATGTATCATTTATTAATGCCTCCAATTTTTACAAGATATCTATTCCATTACTTAGCTCTCATGGCTGCTGTTAGGTGACTTTAATAGTATTATTCACTAAAGAAGTAGATGGTAATGCATGCATTAGAAACTTCACTAATGTTCTAGCAAACTGTATCATAAGCATTGAAGTCATTGATCTCAATTTTGAAGGAAACTATTTTGCAAGTAGCAATAACCAGAAACATCTATGGCTCCTAAGGAAAAAACTTGATTGTGCAACGGTAAACTCTAATTGCCTCTTAAGCTTTCGAAACAATAAGGCTAACTTTGGTAATCCTTAGTTCTCAAGTCAATCTCCAATTACTATAAATAACCTGAATATTGGGGTTAAAATGAGCTCTCCTTTCAAATTTAATGACTATTTCGCTAGTGATCCAAGGTTTCAGAAAGCTATTAGCAAAGGTCTTAGAGCTGTAATTCATGGTTTACCTTCCTACATTTGTATGGAGAAGCTCAAATGTACCAAGAGGGAACTCATACTTCTCAACCAGACCAAATATGTTAATACTAAAGCTTTTGTTACAGTCTCTAAAGACAAGCTCAACAGAATGCAACACTCGTTCTATTTAGATCCTACTAATAAGAAATTTCAGGCTGAAGCGAACAAAGTAACGTTTGAGTTTACTAAGGCATTAGAAGTCCAATTCCCAATATTGAAACAAAGATCAAGGATGCATTGGCTTCAAGATAGAGATAAGAATACTTCATATTTTTACAAATCCCTCCTTGCATGGAAAAATGCTAATAGAATAACTTCACTAACACTACAAGAATACAACCCAATCAATTAAAAACGTCACAGATTACCTTTTACAACGTTTTAAAAAATGTCATAAAAAATGTCGCGAATTATGGTGTAGGCAAAAGCTTTCTACAATGTTTTAAGGAAAACGTCGCGAAATATATCAACATTTGGTGACGTTTATGAAAACGTCACAAAAAAGTTGGCCTTTTCGCGAAGTTAAAATAAAACGTCGCGGAATCATTAATATTCCGTGACATTTTCCGAAACGTCAGGGAAAGGAAGTTTTTGCGACGTTTAGGAAAATGTCGCGAAAACTATGAATCCGCGACGATTTCGAAAACGTCGCAGATTCATCAACATTTTGCGACGTTTTATTTTAACATTACGGAATCGTTAATATTCCACGATGTTTGGTCTACATGTGCCTTGACTCCTAGCCAATTTGGCTTTTTGACTTTTTTCCTAACAATAAACGTAACAAAATTTATTATAACATCTATAAATCACAATTCATAAATACAAAAAAATAATCAGTTGTCACAAAAGTTGTGAAAATAATTTTTGTGGTCAAATTAACTAACCTTTGTAGTCGATTGGTCCCAATATTCACATAAATCCATCCACTCTACCTCTGTGACATTTTGCGGCTTAACTTCCTTTCCGTGCTTGGTATAATGCCTTTTTAAATGAAATCTTTGATCTTTAGACCTTAAAGAAAGAAATTTCTTGACAGCAGCATGTACTTCATTGTCAGTCCTCATGCCCTTGATTTCCAACTTTTGCTGAAAAAATTATAAATTATGTCAAAACGCAATAGGCATATGGAAAACATGTACAAATTAGATAGTTTTATAATACTTGCGTCTAACTTATCAAATGCAATGTCCAACTCCTCATTAGTTATTTTTTTCCATTTTGTTTTTATAGGTAATGAAGTTCGAGATACCACACTAATCTCACTCGAGAATTTGGCAGACTGTACGGAGTTGATTGGTCGTCCTTTAACGGGGGAGATCTCTATCTCCAATCTCTTACCTATCGCCTTATTAATCTTTTCCAATCCGTGTCCTTTTGTGACACCCTTTGTCTTTTTCGGATCAGTCGTGAATCCTAAAATATAGCAACAAAAATTTTACAATAACATACTCTTAATTGGTTAGATAAACAAATTTATTAAACTTGAATGTTTAACCAATGTGATGTGAAAAATCATACCTGCAGTGCTTGAAGAGGTAGCACTAATACTGTGAAAGATTTACTGGTGGTTGATTAGAAGCTGGAGGCATCTCTTGAGAAGTTGATGGAGGCATCTCTTAAGAACTTGATGGAGAACTAATATTGCATTGCATTCTTAAAATTTGTAGATACTTATCTCTAGGATGAGTAATAGGTGCAGATGTGACATCTCTTGGTGTTGGAGTAGGCTCACAAGGTGCTGGTGTGTGATATTCTGGCTATGTACGAGCAAATGGCTCATCAGCTACACTTCCAAGGAGCTGACGGTATCGCAATTGCAGTTGTGTCGGCACTAAGTAGCTTAGTACAACCTTATTCTTCTTCTTGGGTAGACCAAGTCCCATATCAATCACCTGCATTCAATTCGACATTAGATTTCATTGATAATATTAATTGATTAAGTAATATTCATCAAACCATATTTAAAGAAAACAATATAGTCTATAACTAAAAAAAGACCTAGTAACTCAATGTAAAAGGGCAAAGATCGACAAATTATAAGATTAGGTATAGATAAAATTCTTAAGAAAGCATAGTGAAACATAAAGTTTTCTTCCTCTCAAAATCTATCAATTAGAATATAAAGCCTTCTAAACCTTTAACACACAGCAAAATCAAAAAATGGCCTCTCAACTTTTTGCTGTCCAGCAACGAGTAATTGACAGTTGAATTAATGCTTTCCCTTACAATTTTATATATAAGGTGTACCATAGGAAATGCCCAAGAACAACCATAAAATCAACGTAGGAAATCAAAGTACTTTGGCTCAACTCATCTTATTTTAACAACGATCAAGCTTCTTCTGGAAACCTGTACATTAGTAGTGTTCAAATTTGTAAATTTCGTGTTCCTATTAATACCTGCATAAGGGTAGGAATACATAGTTTAACTGGTCCTTACAAGTTCTAAATTTCTATGCATTGGCACAGAAGCAAGTCCATAAATAAAAAATGGAACAGTAGAAAATTAAGATTTGATGCTCAGCAACATATATAAAGTAATTTCTGTGAAGAAAGGAAAATCAAAGAATCACAAATAAAGAAACTAAATTGAAGAGAAAAGTTAACCGTCATTAAAGGCAAGAAACAGTGATGCTACAGCTGCCAAATATAAGTTGAGTTTTACTGAATCTGTTAACATGCCTGCAGTGTACTTTGTGTGTTCTCATTCACCTAATGGTTAATACCACGAAAGTTCATAATGGAAGATTCATACTGAACAAAAATAATGGGGCATCTGACTAGAAGAAAAATATTTGCTGTTTAGTAGATGGAGATGCAAGTACTATGAATCTAAGACTTATGTTACTAGTTTTGTGTTCTTTCAGATAATGGATATATGCCATAGATACTGACAATCAAGTGTTTGATTCTTAAGGAAGATTCCAATTGTAAGACATAAGAGTAAATAATTCTTATGGATAAATAACGCAATATTTATCCATTCCTAAGCCAACACTTTTACTCAATGACTAGACATAATTGTAAATAATGTAAGGACTTAAAAGGGGTAAACACAAACCTGAGCATAGCAGATCTGGAGGTCGATGCCAGCAAGGGGCTTCAAGTGCTGTTTGAGAATGCTAGTGGCTGCAAAGAAAGAGACAGCAAATGAACTTTGGAACAATTTCACAAACACTTTCTAGTGATCAGACATTTTCGGCTAGAGATTAACCAAACATAAAACTTAAACAATGACGCAACGAAGGACGCTGGAGAGAAGAAGAAAATACCTTGATGACGACGACAATGGCCAGAGAAGACGAAGACAATGGTCAGAGATGCAACGAGGGAAGGAGAAGACACAGCGGAGAAGGGGAACGACAGCGTGCAATACGCGGGGGTTTCTATTACATAACCAAAACGTCGTCGTTTGGTTTAAACCAAAACAACATCATTTTTGTTATGTAAAAAATTCCCGCCCGTCTCCTTCCCCAACTAGACGACATCGTGTTTCTTCTTAAGCCAACAGCGACGTTTTCTTCAATAAAACATCGCAGTTTATCTTTTGCAATGTTTTATTGAAAAAACGTCGCCAAAAGTTGCATAAATCCGCGACGTTTATATAAAACATCACGAAAAAGTAAGACTTTCGTTCACATTTCTTAAACGTCGCCAAAAGTCTCTATAATCCGTGACGTTTTATCAAAAAACGTCGCGGATTGTCTATAATTTTTGTAGTGACTGAACGAACCCGATATGAGAAATTCATTTGGAACATTACTTATATGTCTATGGAATTCTTATTGTGATGATTGTATAAGTGATCATTTGACTTGAGGTCATCAAAGTTATCTTGTATAGGGATTGCTATGTTTTGATACTACTTATTATCTATTTAATCATAGGTCGTTTAATCGGTAGTCATTGGACGTAGAATGAACTATATGAAGGTAGTTGAGCGATCAAGATAGGATTCATCACATTAAAGTAATTAGAGATAATGTTTCGTTATTCTCGATTAGTATTGATTCAGAAAATCCTTGGCCAAGGTGGAATGACATTTTGTAAATAGTTTGCAAATGTCATTAATTGAATCGATAGCTAATGGCAAAGAACTAATATGATTGGACTCAAAATATAGTAGACATTAATTTCATACTCTATGTCTAATCGGAACATTATATGATGAAGGGATTGAATTATGTGAAAAGGTTAGTCAGAACCACTTTAACATTCCTAAATATTTGAGTAGTCATGATGCGTTACGAGACGTCAATCTTAATTTATGATTATAAATTGTTTAATTAGAGAATTAAAGATAAATTAAAAAGAGTTTAATTTATCTAATTCTAATTATGACTTAGAATTAGAATTTATAATCATTGCCAACATATTTGGGAACCTAATGGGTCTCACATATAAAATGAGTTGAAAAGAGCAAAGTTAATTTAATCAAGTTGGACTTGAATGTAAAGTTTGAGAAACTTTATGATTAGATATGAGATATTTAATAAATAAGGATCAATATGAGATATTGAACCTTATATGAACATAATTGGTATTTAATTAGAATTATTTACAATTCTAATTAAAGTTTGTTGGTTTTTTTTGACAGTCGGAGGACTAACAACGAAAATGAATAAGCTAAAAAAACACAGACTTTTATGTTTTAAAAAACCACAGACTTTTATTCATTGCATTGCATAGTTTATATAGATCTGAAAATATAAGAATCAAATCAAATTATTTGCTATATCCCAGTACATCTCAACTAACTATTTTAAACAAGGAATAACATAAATAAAACCCTAAAGATTTGGTCCATTGACCAATTATTCTCTAGCAATTATCTAAGACATGCTTTAAACACTGACTAATCAATTATCTAAGGCACGTTTTCAACACTTCTCCTTGCCTTAGTAATTGCAAAGCTTTAATGTCAAAATAATTCATCTTCTTGATGTTGCCCAGTTGCTGATTTTGCCTCTTCATTTCGTGACTTGCAAATCTTCTCCATATGCCCAATTTGTCCACATTTTCTGCATTTGACATCAAGCCTCCACCAACATTTTCTTTATGGGCGGTTTGTTTTTTTGCAATATGGGCATGGTGGATATGAATCATCATTGTTTCTGTTGTTGTTGTTGTCGATCTTGTTAAATTTCTTGTTTTTATCTTCCCCTAATTTGTTTTCCTTTGCTAGCAGAGCACCTTCAATGGTTCCTTCTTCTCTCATCATCCTCCTTTGTTCTTGTGCCTATAATGCATTTACTAATTCTGCCAAAGACATACTTGATAGATCATTAGCTTCTTCCAATGCAGAAATTTTAGATTCATATTTTTCAGGTAAGGTTACAAGAACTTTTTGCACTATTCGTTCCTACAAAAATCCTTACCTAATAACCTCACCTTATTTACTATGCCGAGCAACTTGTTGGAGTATTCTTTAATGATTTCTGACTCTTTCATGTTTATCATTTCAAATTCTCTGATCAAGTTAAGCACTTGCATGCTCTTTGTTCTTTCATTACCTTGGTATTCCTTTTTGAGGTAATCCCAGATATCCTTTACCAACTCTAGATTCGTAATTCTTGTGAATATGATTTTTGAAACAACGGAAAATAAGCAGGATTTAGCTTTAGACTTCGCATTTTTCCTTTTTTTGTGCATCTTGATTTGATTCGTTATAGGATTTGTTGGTAATGGAGGCACTTTATAGTCTTCCTCCACAGCTTCTCAAACATCTATAGCATCAAGATGAGCTTTCATTCGAACAGCCCAAACTTGATAGTTTTCACCATAAAAAATTGGTGATGCACCTTAACACAGTTGTGTTTCAATCTTTATTGCTTAAAGATGGTTGTAATTTTTGTTGTAATTCTGGGTTGTAAATCAGGTTTATATTTTGGTTTCACTCATCTCATAGGTCCCTCAAGATAAAAAGCTCTAATACCATGTTGAATTTTAGAACTAGAAACTAACTAAAATAAAGTAGAATAGAAAAGAGATCATGCAAGAGGGAATTTATTAATAGGTACTCTTTACATTGATATGAAGACCTAAATATATAGGCAATGAAAGGCAAAGAATAACCAAACAAATCAAAATTTTAAAATTTTAAATCCTATTAGGTAACAACTTTATCTTCTAACAGATAACAAATCTTATCTTTATCTTATTTATTTGTTACCTATCACAAAAACATCTTTAAACTGATTCCTAAATTCAAACACTAAATATCATAATCAAATTTGCCTAAGACATGGTCAATTTGATCATTTATTTTGTAATAATCTGCAAGTCTAAGGAATTTTCCAATATTTGGAGCTTCATCGCCAACTGCAAGTTTCGTCGCCAACTCTGTTAAAATCTTAGGTTATGTTTAGTTAGACATAAGGTTTTTAATGGAATTGAATAGTTTATAATGAAATAAAATGTAAAAAAAATGGATGTAATGTTAGAAAATTGTTATTTGAGATAGATGAAAGTTTCATAATGTAATGTAGTAAAATATTGTTTAGATGAAGGGTTTATAATGTAATATAGTGTAAAGTTGTTATCATTTTACATTACATCCTAAACTTTTGAACTCGGAGGTTTTTCATTTTTACTGTTTATGATAGAATGGGATGTAATATGAAACTTTCCTCTTCCATCTCATTTTATTTCATTCTATTATAAACACTCCTCCCAAACAATAGAATAATATTACATTCCACTCCATTCCATTAATAAACCCCCAACCAAACATAACCCTAAAGCTGGACTCCGTTTCCATCAAATCTGGCCTAGCATAATCAAGAATGGTTCTTAGTTGGTCTGCCATAGTTCCTGACATTTCAGTATTAATCTGCCCTTTTAATTCCTATACTTACCGATCTACCTTGAATTCTCTAAATAGGGTTCTTCAAAGAAGTCATCCTTTCAATTCTCTACATTTCTTTAATTAAATAAGAGAGAATTTTTGGGTCATAAACTAACCCAAAAATTTGTAGAAGTGAGAAAACCCAAAAGTCAACAAAATAATTTAACAAATTAAAATAAGTAAAAATAAATAAAATAAGAATAATGACTAAATCAAGAAAAATTGGGTGCTTATAACATTCTATTCCCAAAAAACGATGCCAAAAACTTGATATGAAGGCTGATCTTTACTCTATAGATCTCATAGGTAACTGCACTTATCGAATTATAGTATACGATCAGTAAACATCGAGTGTCGACCTTACAAGAACTACAGGTACTAGTAATAACCTATTTTGTATTATTTAACCGACAAATTGAATGATGACCTAATTTAAAATTAAATTAAACTAAAATTAGCATAATAAACTGGACCATAGATAGTACTAAGACTAATCAATATCAAATAATTTATGTCTACGTAACATATCCCTTAAAATTCTTAAGTATTAACTCTTTATCGTGCAATTTAATTGTTGAGTATTAGATTGTAGAAATTCATATACTATGTTAATATCTTTCTCTAGACTGGTAACGACTAATCTTTGGTTGACTGAAACATCTTTCTAGTTAAAACCTTAAGATCGCATTACTTGATTCGTGAATTTTACTATTATGTTTAACCCTAATTTAAAGGATTTATGTCAATTTATTTTTAGATTTGCATGCAAATCCTTCCAATTAAGATAGATCTATTTATGTAAAAGAATTTCTTAATCTTAATCATACAAAATCATACATTAAACTAATATCTCAGATGTAATAATTCAATAATAAAAATGCATAATCGAATCCCAATTAATCAATCAATCAAATTGTATTAAATAAAAGATCAAATCACAATATCCATCTTACCTTAGGGTTCATCACACCTACGTACTAAACAAACTTAGTTCATAAACATAGAAAACAAAATAAACATCAAAAGTTCATAAGTAATCTTTGTGTTTTCCATTGTCCTAAGTTTATAATTGTGCAAACTTTGACTCTAATTACTTCTCTTTTTAGTTAGCCCTCATAATGTCCTTTTGGAATACAAAACTAGAGTTTCTAGAATCTGCACGGTCAGTCATGAGATCATATGAGTAATTGTGTATCTCAAAAACACCTTTAAAATTGAAAATTTACACATCTTCGAGAGCTTATATGGGCATGGAACATGGTCATATATGTCACTTACACATGTGTGTTTCATAACACAAGAAAAACAATACCTTCTAAGTTTTACATGTTTGTAATGAATTACACAGTCCCTTGCATGGCTATGTATATTACTCACACTGGCGTGTACCTCCAAAATAACTCCAACTCATCAATTTTTTGTGCCTAATTTCACACGAACTCTTCTCATATTAATCCACAAAGGCAATTGAGACTTGAAATGTTAGACCCCAAACTTTTCTTGGAAGTTAGAATTATTAAATGAGAAATCGTTGGCGTTTAGTCATGAGTAAAAATCAAAATTCTTGAATTAGAAATTTATGGAGTTTAGTTATGAATTTTTTTAATTACTTATGGTTGCGTGGATTATATGGAAGTGTTGGAATAAGGTTAAGTGGTTAGTAGGAATTAGATTAAATATGGAAGGGTAAGTTTGGAAGATTAGAGTTTGTTTTAGATTAATAAGAGAAGACCTATTGAACGGTGTGCGAGTGAAGAAAGAAAGAGACGTGTTCGTGAGGTTAAGAAAGAAAGAAAAGAAGAACCTAGAAGAAAATAGAGAAAGAGGAAGATAGTCATGTAACAAAAAGAGAAAAGGGAGAGACGTGTTTGAGAGGTTACAGAAAAAGAGATAGATTCGTGTAAAATAAGAAAGAAAGAGAGAAGAAAAAAGTAAAAAGAAGTAGAAGAAGAGACGCAGAAATCGAACCAAAAAAGAAGAAGAAGGAAAGAAAGATAAAGGAGATAAGAAATAGAAGAAGAAGGTTCAGCTGAGTTTTAGGTAACCCTTTATTTATTTTCTTGTTTTGATAGAAAAAGAAAGCAGAGAAACTAGGTTTTTATGTGCTAAAAATGAAAAGAGAAAGAAAAGGAACAAAAGATTTATGTTCTTAGATTTTCATGAACTTTTATTTTTTCTAGCTTGGATAAACTAAAAGTAGATTAAGTATAAGCTCATTTTTGGATAATAGAGCTTTATGAAAGTTCTATTTGTAGATGTTGTTTGAATGAAAAATATGTTTGTTTGAAAGAAACTGAGAAAGTCGAGGGCATGAACAAGAGGAAAGTCAAGCTTGAGCTAGGAGTTGCAAGTAAATAGGTGGGTAGTATGTTTGTAGCACCCCATTATCCTAGGATACGCATCGGGACGCCCGTAGGTCGTCCAGACACATAACCTAAGATAACGGAGCGCTACGTGCAATTACTATAGAACTCCACATGGCATCA
>JAOTJB010000002.1:38771535-38783680 GCA_027123815.1 Erythroxylum minutifolium
GACTATTTTGCAAATTTTAAAAATTTCAGGGACTATTTCATAAATATAAAAAATTGCCCGAAACGGTACCCGGTATTTACCGGTAACGGTACAGTACCGTTTCAGAACTCAATCCGGTACGGTATTCGCAACATTGATTCTATGTGATTTATATATAAACATAATTTATTTATATTTTTATTTATATAGAAATATATACAAACAATTAAAGAATAAAATTTAATATATTTTCTATTTTTCTTTAATAAAAATTTTATTAATTTTTGTATTAATTATATACAATTTTTATTAATAATATAAAAATATTATTGAGAGTGATAAGCTTGTGGACCGTAATAAATGAGTCTGGGAGAAAGGGAGTTAGGATTAGAAGAAATAATTGGTATTAAGAAAAATTATTGAGGGTATATTAAGTATTATATATTTATTAGTTTACGTTTCATCCTAAACCTCCTAAATCGAAGGGTTTCTTATTTTTACTGTTTAAGATGGAATGGAATATAACATGAAACCCTCTGCTTCCATCACATTCTATTCCATTCCATTATAAAACTCTCAATTAAACGATGAAAGTATGTTACGTTCAATTCCATTTTATTATTAACCCCTCAATTAAACAAGAACTTATGGAATTGGGTTGGATCATGTCGCCCTACTATTCTTAGTTGTACTTATAATTTCATAGGATAACTTAAAAAAGAAATTGTTAAATAAGCATACTAAAAGTCACGAGATTTCTCTTATATATTAATTAAAGTATCTGAAATTGATATCTTGTAATTATGTCCTCTCATTTTTCTTAAACGCTAACATAAATAAAACATGCTTAACTTTTATTTCATAATCACCTTTTAAAAAAGTTATCTATGATCATCATCCCGTGAGTTGCGGTGGTAATTATTAAAAAGTAGAACAATTTCTCTTTATGACATCCTTGTAAAATTTGAAGAGGTACTTTATCCTAACTAGTTAAGATACTGTTCCGAAATGAGAATGGATAAAGAAGAAGATAACCAAATTGGATGAACAAATCCCACATGCTCTTGAATTCAATACTAGAGATAGAAAATTTACAAGGAAAAACCAAAGACGGCTATAAAGAAGATCCTCGTGATATAATATAATATCTCCAGTTGGCAAAATCACACTGATAGCCGGAATCCATTTACGTGGTGGACAAGCTCCCAGGTTCCCTCCTAGTCGTGTCCTAGTAAACATATTAAATAGCCCACGAGGAAAATATTAAACTGGGGAAACAAAGCATTGATCACGTGGTACAATTAAACAGTCGACTTGAAAGGGTAGGCCACCGATTTAATTGAAATCTGAATTGCCAAACCCAGTGACTCCCCACAATCAACGTCCCACTAGCTCAAATGGGGTTTTGCTTGTTCACGTCAAGTATTGGGGATTTAGGATAAACATGCATGAGCGATGGACTAAAGCTTTTAGTCCTATTAGGCAGCGTATGGCTACATAAATGCTAGTACACGTGCATATAGTCTTTATTCTGTTTGTACACATATAGTGTATCAACATTCAACAATCGTTTTGTTTTATGCCTGGTTTTCTTTATTACTGTTACCTTGTTTCGGATATAATCTAGGCAAGTGGCGATTGTAATTAACACACGTTGCCTAGCAGCTCTTACGGAAGAGCATGTGAAAGCTGAACTTGCAGACAAAGTTTCTTATACGGTTAAAGGTACCGAATGTTTTTCTTCAAAAGTGGATTTGATTAATGTTTTTGGTGAGACATGAAGGTGAACTTTTTTGGGAAGTTTCTCCGAAGAAACGTAATTCCTACACGAAGAAGAAATTTACAAGGAACAATCAGGAAATCACCTTATCACAATAGATCAACGGCATCATCATGATCGTCGACTTTATAAAGTCGAATCTTCAGATAATCTTTCTTCCATAGTAAAACAATGACACATGATTCTCTATGTAGTGCGGTCAACTTTATATAGTGCTGTTGTTAACTTCCATAGTAAAAAATATATATATACGCATATTGTCAAGATCAAAACCTCATACATCAAGACATAAACCAGCCGAGTTAGGCGGTGTCCGCCGAATAACGTGGTCTCGTCTCATATTGGTCACACCATATTTCATATACCACAAATGGAAAGGGACAAAGGCATCCAAACCTCCAAATCAGGGGCATTGTCTTTTTTCCCGTCAATTCTCTGTATGTGTGGTGCCAATACAGTAGTTACAGCTCCTTTTCCGTGATTTACCAAAAATGGGGGGAACAGGTCATTTACTCTTCCAATGTCCTGTGTGAACACTAGTTTTTTCATGTCGTACGAACGAACAAATCTTAAGGGATGGATTCAACTGACAACCGGTCTCTTCCTCTAACTAAATATGTCTGCGTGGTCAGTCTCGATTTAGAAGGAGGTCACTAAAACAATAATTAAAGAGGTTCAAATGTAAAGGGAAACACATATATTGTGAGAAAAACATCAACTTCTGATTATCATAATGCAAAATACAATCTCATAGTACTAATATCTTTCTTAACAAGAGTCTTAACCTTAACCAAAAAAGGATTAATTCTTGAGGTTTCTTCCAAGTTGGTATATGGTACGTTAGAGAGATTAGCAATCACGTGTATTTAATGTTAGAGCCCTTTCTCGATCCATAGACATCGTGCTTTAATGATCACAACTTAAAACCAAATAAAAGGAAAAAGATGCACCCTGTCAATTCAAGGCACGTCTGCCTGAAAATGGAAGCTGTACAATATTCCATATGATGAGTGGTGTATAAGTTCTGATCATAAATTAAAGGGCATGTTCCTCGTGCAAATTAAGTGAACATGGGCTCTACCTATATAATGTCTCTGTGACTCGTGTTTATCTGAGTTACGTGTTTAACCTTTATAGTGGTCAATGAAAGCTAACCCCTCATTTTGTGCGCGCCATGCATAAGAACTAGGGTGCAACAGCACATTAGTTCCACAAATGAAACGTCTCTTTAAATTTCACATCACTCGTAAACCAAACTCAATTTTGTCTTCCATACTTTCTCTCTTTCACCTGATCACTCTGTGAAAAAGTTCTTTGCGGGTAGTTCCAGGAGTTGAGTGATATTGAATATGAGGAGGAACTGCAATATTGACCTCCGTCTTGTACCGTTCTTGGAGCACTCCGATCACCTTCATCACCCCATGTACGTAGGTGTCTTAAAAATCTCTTACCTTTTTATATTTTTTCCCCTCTTTATCTCGTTCTACGATTGAATATATAAGTACACGCATTAACATGTGTGAGAGAGAAGTTAAATTTAATGTGTTCTTGTGGTTGAAGTATGGAGGAGCCGAGTCAAAGCCCATCGGAACAGAATAAGCAGTTAACCATTTTCTACAATGGGACAGTGTGTGTATTTGACGTTACAGAGATGCAAGTAAGTGTATTAATTCCTACTTATCTTCCTGGTTTCGTTTATGGAAGATCATAAATATTCAGATAACACTAAACTGTGTACTGCAAAACATAATCCTATGAATATTGGAGATCAAACATTGGAGTCTACCTTTCTTTAGAACTAGATATCTAGCAGTATTATTTCGAAGAAACTATGGCTCCTTAGATTCTAGTCTGTTATATAACTGAGTTCTTGAGATGTTCTATGCGATCACGCACCTGGACGACTCAGAGAACGTGCTGGATCTCTCTACAAACTAACAAATAACAATGCTACGTGCAGTTTCTCAGAAACTTCCAAGAGTTCATCATTTGAAGACACGCGGTACTTGACCCACATTTAATGCAAAAAAGTATCAATATCGGTCCCTGCCAACATTTTCTTGACCATATTAATTTTCGTTTCCTACTTTTATGCCACACATATCATTTGATCTAATACTGCCCTCCACGCAAAAACCTGTTGAATTGACAGTTTGAAGAATGTGTATATCAACAATAAAAAGTTTCAAAAGTTATGGCATGTTATGCAATGATCATTCAGTCTAAAACTTCAATTGGTTGCTGACTAATACTTATCAGGATTGAATCATATGTCCAGACTCAACAGTTTGTAGCATTATTAACGTAACAACTGTGGAGTAATAAATATTATGATTCTTCATGTAGGCCAAAATGATCCTATGTCTTGCACGAGGTGTAATGCAGGAAAAGTCGCAGACCCCGAGAAGATCCTTGGAAACTAGTTCCTGTTCGACATCTTTAATGTCTCCGACTCCAATATGTAGTCCATTTTCCAATCTCTCTATGCAGAGATCATTGGAACATTTCCTTCAGAAGAGGAAGCATAGGGTCCAAGCTATGTCTCCTAACAATCATTGATCATAAAATTGCAAACTATTAATATGTACTCGTTACTAATTGATGGAATTGATTTGGTTGATTCGTGACATGGATGATTGTCTATATGAAGACCTTCTTATGATTGGGAGGTAGATGAAGGAATGGATTATGCAAGATGTTATTGTAAAACGACTAGGCTTAATTTGTATTTTATATGATCTTTTGTAATTAAGATATAATAGTCTCAACTTTTCTTTTGTTCTTGTTCTTGTTTTTGTTCTTATTATTATTATTATTATTTAATTTAAAACTAAGATATAAGAGTTTTTGCAAAGTAATAAACACTACAACAAACAATACATTTAGCGACGTTAAAAAAATCATCGCCAAAAGTCACAATTCTTTTAATATATAATGTTATTTCATTAAAATTTGAGTTAAATTTACTGGATTCTTTATCGTTTCGTATTTTATTAATGCATCTCTTAAATTTTAGAAATTATCAATAACTTTCATTTGACTTTGGTTTTATAACAGTTGTCCCCTCTATCTTTAACTTTCGTTAAAAATTCTAAATATAAGTACAAAAATGATATTGTTTTCTTTACGAGGCACATTACAAGACATCTTACTTCATACGGTGTCATTTTGCAATCCATACAACATCATATGAAACATAGATCCTCTATGAAACAACAATATGAAAAATGAAGTTCTAGTAAAAAAAGGTACAAATTCTTGTTTGAATTTCAATAGAAAGAAGTCAAAGTTAAAGTGGCACCGGAAAAAAAAACCAAAGTGAAGAGACAATCAAAGTGCAAGTCATTAGAAAATCTTCATTCATATAAGTTTAAATCCATTAATGTAGGTATGAGTAATAAAGTGCTCAATTGTTTTAATTAGTAACTATATTTGACTTCTTTTATTGAACATTACTCTAAGGTTATGCAATGGAACATACATGTACATTGGTGTTGCTTTACCCTTTATTTTTTGGCATGGAGTGAATGTCTAATACCTACAATATAGTCCTCTACAAGTCATATGAATCCTCTTAACATCTTGATTTAAAAATCATAGTTTGACTTTTTAAAGTCAATCCATAATTACATAATTTTGGTCTTATGCAGTGGAACTTGGTAAGGATGTCATCTTTTGAAGGACGTCTGACACCAAATATTGTTCCACTTGGCATTTGGTTCTCTAACTCATCTGCCATTTAAAAAATGTCATCCTACTTCACTTCTTTGTAGCTCAATATGCATAATCTTATGTTTTGTACGTTTTACAAGTTTTTTGTTTATGAAATTGTCTAATTTCATCGTGGCTTCAGTTTCTATTTTTTAAATGTTTATTCTTGTCTTTATAAGCTTTTCTTTTCCTTGAATGGAAGATGCATGCTCTTCTCTTAATATATCCAAATCATTTAATTAAGTTGTGTTTTATTAAATAAGAAGTTAAAAATCTAATCGCTAACCAATTAAAACTGTTATGCTAATTAATTGGGTTTGACTATGTATTTGAATTGATTGTTTCTTAAGTTATTACATATGCTTTATCCATACAATTCATACATTAGTAGTAAGTTTCTTCATGCAATTCATACATTAGTAGTAACCTTTTTTATACCACTCATATAGTTATCATTAAGATTATATTGGGTTTGATTGGCACAGTATCAACCAAATTGTTATAACCTAACAATTTACATGAAATTCATATTCAACCTTAGCATCAAATACAATGCCTACAAGAGAAGTTAATAATGAAGGATAATTTTGTTACATTATAGACTTGTTTTAACTATTTATATATTAAGTATGCAATGAATTATTAATTTCAGTGGCTACAAAGTGCTTTGAGTGCTGGTGTTATGATAGGTGAATCTTAATTGTGTTTTGGAATTATCAATATCAACAATACCAAGTGTGCATTAATATATCCATATATATATAGTGATTGTGATTGTAGGCTCCTTTGTAGACTTCTTGGATAACAAAGAACTTTAGAATTAGATTCTTTAAATGTTTGAAATATGAGGCACATTTTATACATAGTTTAATTAATCTAAAGAGAATGATGACTATTTATCTTGTTTGTTGCAGGAAAAGAAATATTTTAATTTCTTTGAGTGATTTGACAAAAAAATTACTCCAAGAAGCATAGATATCATAAATGCTTAAGAGAGAAGAACATGTTAATAATTTGCAATGAACAAAAGGGAGATGATAGCAAACTTAGTTGGGTAAGGAATTAGATGATATTGTCTTAGACTATGTATGGTGATGTCACTGGTATTTATATGTACAAAAAATGAGGATGAGATGAGTTGTAACTTTAAAACATTATATATTAAATTTATAACATATGTATTAAATTATGACATCATGTATTAAATCAATGGAAAAAAGCTCAATTTGTTCCTTCAAATTTGATATTAGTGCACATTAACCCTCAAACTTTTATTTTTACCAAATTAACCTTAAACTTGTCTAAATTTTCTTATTGGACCTTTAATAACCAGCATATAGAATTTGTGGTGCTTTTATAAGTTAAACCAACAAACTCCATCTTCCTATAGCTTTGCTTATAAGCTTTCGATCTCTTTTTTGACCTTTTTTCTAATTTTTTTTTGCAAGAAACTAAGCAATATTTTGAAGTACTATGTCATTCTAAGGGTGGACTTCACTAGTAGTACAAATATGGTAGAAACAAACATGAAGCATAAGATATATCCCTACGCCCAAGAATATAAAAATGAATAAGGAGAAGATACTTGACATAGGACTACCAAGAGATATATGAAATCTTGAAAACGAAACTATGGAAGAAAAAATGAAGAAGGGACGATGGAATAGAGATGATGATTATAATAATATGTCCTTATTGGTCTCATTTTTTATTAAATCCAGACCATATGGGCAAAGCATGTGTCACAAACTCTACGTACTAATGAATTGAGATTTTAATGAGACACTTTAAATAAGTTTAAGGTTAATTTAGTAAAAATGAAGGTTTTAGAGCTAATGTGAACTTAACATCAAAGTTAAAGGATCAAATAGAGTTTTTTTTTTTCATATTTGCATATACAAAAGCATGCATCTGAACATATGCCTCTGAAAATAAATTTTACCTTTATTTAAAGCATATGGGATTGTACAAAAATATTTAAATCAGGCATCTAATTCAGTACTACATATGGTCCATTATTCAAGTAGTCAATAAATTCAAAAGATCAATAAAATTGCACATAAGATTGTATAAAAGATTTTCAAACTTGTTCTAAAAATTATCAATTGTCTTGGTATATGGTGTTATAATTACATATATATGAGTAATTACATATATATGAGTCAGTCCAAAATATTGTCAACCTACAAAAGTAATATATGTCAATTTTCTATTAATATATAAGATCACACTTCTAAAAAGTACATACGTGTTGTCTAAAAAGTCCACAAGAGCTATTTATAAATACATAGGACCATTATTTGTTCACACGTTTTACTTCTTGTTCATTTGGCTAGTGCAGCTCCTTCTTATGCTTTTAACCTTGTTGAGATGTCAAATCTTACAACTTGATTTTTCATTACCTTCCTTTTTGTTCCAGTTTCCTAAACATGTTCTTTTCCCTTGCTTTGTGATGCTTTTAGTACAATGCATTATTGATAATATATCTACACTTGAGCCTACATAAAAGAAATAAGATGTTATTATTTTTATATACCATAGACATGTTCTCATCACTTCTTCAACATGAAATAAATAGTCTTACCATCATTTGCCTCATGGCATGTGACCCACGGATTATCATTTTATATGTTCTAAAATTGTCTCTAACATTTTTGCATTTCTTATAGGTGACATGTCTTTTGGTTTATATTGAAATAACTTCCTTCTAAACTTCATTAACTTTTTTATTCTCATCTTCTTCTGCCTTCTAGCTATTTTCTTGTATGTGTGAGGATTGACCTTCTTTCCATGGATAGAATTGCTCATCTGGTGTTATATTTATGCCTTTTCATTAACAACTCAAATATGCCTCCTTTATATAGTACCAATCTACATAATCCTCTACATTTCCTTTCCCTAAAATGATCACTAAAATGGTATGGCTATAAGGGATCTCAATTAACTCCTACCTCTTACGTGTGCAACCATTTGTTTTGAGATTTATTACATGATGGTCATTTGATAGCGCTCAATTTCAAAATTTTCATCACCTAAAAAAATGAGTTAAGTTATTAGTATCATTTAAGTAAGTAGGTATCAAATCCAAAATAAATAATGTCATTAACTATAAAATGAATTAAGTAATTAGTAGCCTTTTTTTATTTTTCCCTAACTTTGACATTATATTAGGACATATGTTACCATTGTATGTAACCGTCCATTGCTTCTTTTGATGAAATATTTTCATGATAGCTCTTCTCATCACTTTCAAGTAAGTCAAGATTGGTTTGTCCTTTACATTTCTCAAGTACGTTCCAAAACCCTTTGTTGTGTTGCTTGATAGCAAATTACTCTTGCATCTTCTATCAAATGCGTGTTTACATCATCTCTTATTAAAGAAATATCTATGCCATCTCTTTTTAAGAATATTTTTCAACCAATAATGTGTATCCTTTTTTATGCTCTCCATCTTTCTCATTTACCTCTCATACCTTTACCAAGTGCATTCTAAACTTATACTCCACATCTAATATTTGTAAATAGTAGAAAGTTTGTATTTGCTTAATGAATTGGCCAAAAACTGCTTAAATCAATAACGTTGTAATGCATGTACACATATTCAAACATTTCCTGTGGACCCTTCATTACATGATTAAGGTAGGTTTAGTATAAGATTAGGTGACATTTCTTATTAAAATAATATTTATTTTATCTTTTATTTATTTCTCATTAAAACCTACGAGTGATCATTTTCAATATCTAGACACTTTGATGTATGAAATCTCTTACTGGTAATCGTGTAAAACAACCCCCTTAACCCTAAAATATACCAGATAGGATTGTTCCTAAAATGTGCTAAATACTTGTTAGCAATCCATTAGTAATCAACTTTTGTATTGTCAAATGTTCTCCCATAATAATGAGTGTCTTGGAATGTCTTAATCTGAAATGCATGTCCATCTTCTATAAGGCTCACATGTATTCTCCATCCACATTTCTTTTTGTGCTTTGCATTAACTCTTTAAATCTCATTTGGATGCTCATGTTTTTTAAAGCCTTTTTTAATATGTTCACAGAATAAGAAATGATTCATTGCTTCAAAAAACAACTCTTTCATCATCCAAACTTAAAGAACTAAAGTAAGGATATTTAGGCTTCTTCTTCTTCTCTTTATTTGAACTTCCTTATAGACTACCAATGTCTTCGTCATCAACTTTAATTTTATTATCCTTAAAGTCAATATTTTGAACATCCATAAACCATTCACTCATATTAGGTGACTCTTCTTCTGGTGCATATTCTTATGTATCACTGAGAATTTCTTCATTTGAATATCTTAAATCATTGATATATGTTAATTATCTTTAATTATATGATAGGTCATCTAAATCATTTGACGCTTTCAGGGCCAACTTCAATGGCTGTTATAATGGGTGAATTTGTTAGTGTATTAATGTGTACATCACAGGCTACCATAGTAGCCTTTTCAAAACCTATCTCCATATCATCATCCTCAATTACTTCAGTAGGAATATCTATTGCATTGTCATTAAGTGTGCATAATTTGGTATACTTCTCCCCATCTATATAAATCTATACTTTCTTCAGTTTTCTTTCTTTAGTTGCACCTATTAAGTTCCTCACATTGTTATCATTTTATAGTAACCTCAAACCATCTTCAAATTAATCATGTAGGAATTTATAGGTAAAATCCCGTGTTTCTTCATATCATAACCTCTTCGCCTTAAACATGAAAACAATCAATATAATCTCATCAACCTCATAACCAAAACACCTCAAAACCAAAACTATCTCTCTTCACTTTCGTATGTCATTTCTAGTTTGAATTTGAAGCATCCATCATAAAATCAATCAAACTTAATTCTTGGGTTTGAAGTACCAGTTATTCCTCAAACAAAACCTGCAGTAGAAAGAAAACATATTCAGATCATTCTATAAAGCTATATGTTACATAGCTTTCATATCTTATAAACCATAATATACACGTACTACCAAATAGATGCAATTATACATAATGCATTATGGAATCATATAGCATATTTCTATTTTATGATGAATATAATATGAAATTATCTTGATCACTTATTTTTATATGGTAAATTCCTTGAGAGGAATTATGCTGATAGAAATATAAAGGTTAATATACACAAACAAGATAAGAACATAAATAGTAATTTCACTTTCAAGAGCTTGGAAGGTTGAGAAAATACAAATATGAGGTCAGTAAAAAGTAGTGGGATCATGGTTGAAATAAAAAGTAGTCTCAATTACCAGTAAGAACCACTGTATACAAAACCACAAGTGAGAATTCACAAACCTAGATATAACTACCATATGGTGAAAAGATAATTATCAAAACTATAAGCATAAGCTAAGCTTAGTTGAAATTAGCCAACTCATGGGAGTTCAAAAACTAGAATTAAACAGAAACATACAAACCAACATTAAAAAAAATTAAGGGAGCAGTGAAAATAGAAAGCAATATAAGATAAACAAAAGGAACATTATATTTTTAGAGAGAATAGAAATAAAATGTGTGCAATAAGTTATCATACATAAAAAGACAATAGGTCAATCAAAGGAGTCTTACAAACATCACATTGTTGCATGCACAAAAAGGTTCTCTAAAACAAACCAAAGCAAGCTAATACAAAGATGTAATTATACCTACTTCAAGTTAAGGCTAATTCACTTATAGTTACCGATAATTGAATCTTTCTCTAACAAATGGACAATTCACTTTTGGTTTATTGAAGGAGTCTTATACATATCACATTGTTACATGCACAAAAAGTTCTATAAAAATAAACCAAAGCAAGGTGACATAGAACAAAGATAAATAATCAAAGGAACTAATGAGCAAGGTTAATTCAAGATTAAAAAAAACATGATAGTGAACAAACAAAATGACCCTATTATAACCATGGATGTGGGATTCGTACCGTTCCGACTGGTACCGGCCGGAAGGCACCGTATTGGCCGAAGGTTGGTATCTGGATCCCAACTTCGATATCGGCCAAAAATATCAGCAGGTACCGGAGTTTTCTGTTGGGCACCGGCCGGTACCCAACATACTGGAAAATTTCGGGTCATTTCGAAATTTTTAAAAACTTGAAGGACTGATTTGCAAATAAAAAAATAACCTAAAATCTACCCAACCCCCTCGGACCCTGACTACTACCAACCCTCTTCAGCTCTTCTCTCTAACTCTCACCCTCTCTCTCTCACTCTCTCGCTCTCACCGTCTCTCTTGCCGGCGTCTAGATCGTCTCACTGCTGCTGACGCTTGCTTGTTGTCTTCTCCGGTTCTCCTCCTCGCCCTGGTTCTCCTCCTCGCCTCATCGTGTAGATTTGGGTTTGTGAAGTCCGCCGCACTCCGTACCTCCCCTCCTCGCCGCACCATCGCAAGTCCGCACCACCACACCACCACCAACCCTCTGAAGCTCACAGGTGAACAGCTAGACCTGGACAACGGACAACCCAAATCCCCAACCCGAATAACGAAGAGAAGACCCGACGGTTAAAATTTTTTTTGGGTGTGTTGATCCTTAATTTTGTTGGTTGATGAGTTGATCTATTCTCTTCTTGGTGTTTCCAAAAATTGTTGGTAAACCTTGCAATGTTTTTTTGTATTGTGGATTGGATTGGATTGGATTTGCAGATTTGGATTTG